>JAHHZJ010006670.1:0-37754 GCA_021437245.1 Aegilops speltoides | reverse complement strand
AAAAAATACGATTAATTGACACGTGAAAGGAGGATTTGTATCAATTAAACCCGCGAAGGAAAACCCTGCCTTTCTTTTTTAACACTAGTACTCCTAGTACGTACGTACTTATCCTGTTTGGGTATAGGCCTTGCATTGCCACACTTCGCCACACATTTTTGCCAAGCTTGCCTAATGTTTTCAAAATGAGAAGGTGGTACACTTGCGCACGGCTATCGCGGTCGCACCACACCCTCACACGGTTGCTCCTACACGCCGCGGTCGCACCGCACCCTCACACAGTCGCTCCTGCACGCCGCAAACCCAACCAAGGGAACACACCACACTCGACACGTCATGTCGCATGAACAAAACCAAACTCAGCCATCCTATCACGACACATAATTTTCGCTCATAAAGTATGTTTATCCAACCGCATGTTGGGGATTATCCGACGCCTGCAAGCGGTGCTCTGTTGGGGAAGAAGAAGAGGTGAGGAAGAAGGAAAGAAGGGTTAGGAGATGTAGGATATTCATCCAACCGCCTAAATGGTAGATCAACCCAAGTCAAAGCGACTTGCGTAACAAATATAGGCCCTGCTTGGATACTCCAACACGCTTAGAGTTAGAGTTATTTTCAACCCACTCTAACCCAAATAAGCACCTCTCCACCGGGATAGTTGGGTTAGATGCAACTAACCCACTCTAACCCTCCATGTTTGGATACTTTTGGGTTATTTGAGCCCCCAACTAACCCAAATTAGCTCTAACCCCATGATCCAAACAGGGCTATAGTATGTTTTTACACTGCAAAAGATCCATAACAACAACAACATAAAGAAAAACTATCATCGTCATGAAAGAGACGGCCTCGTTGCCTTTTGGCTGCCATGAACCAGCCGTCTGCCGACGCAGTGTCTCCACAGCAGGGTTGTCCTCGGCCTCCACTACTGCTCAAGCGGAGCATGCAGCGCCTCACGACGGACGAGAGCACTGCCTGTTCAAGTCGAGGACGTCCGGTTCCGCCTGCAGGAGGGCCTTGATGGCAGCAAGATCCGCGGCTCTGCTGAGTCGAGCCTCCGCCGCCTGCTCAAGTCCAGACTTCCTGCCCGCCGCAGAGGGCGCTGGCGAGAGCGGCATCCGCTCAAGGCCCAGCCGAGCCTCTCCCGCCGGTTCATGTCCAGACGTCCGTTCCGGCCTCAGAGAGGGCCTCGATGGCAGCAAAGATCTCAAGGCTTCCACCTCAAGTTGAGCCTCGCCGCCCGGTGTCGGTGTACTAAAGTAGGGTTACCTTAGTATCCCGAACTTGTGCACGGGCAACAGAAGGCCCCGCGGCAAGGCTTGCCGGGCGTCCGCCAAGATCCTCCGTAGTTCCTATTGATGCCATTCAAGAACAAAGTGTTTTAACTGAAAAGACAAGACTCCGGCAAGAGGAGCTTGCCGAGAAGGACAAGACCCCGGCAAGAGGAGCTTGCCGGGAAGGCCAACCCAAGGCACTTTAAAGAGCTTGCCGCGACGCACAAGGTCCCCGACAAGACCCGACGATCTACAAGCTTTGGTCATGGGTAAGACAACGGCCAAGCGTAAGGCGCTTTTTCCGCGGCGGCCACCATTCTCGCGCCCACGCCCAACAAGATCCGCCGATGTGTCGCTCAGATCATCCCAGCGACGTGGCGGAAGCAGCAGCCAAGCAAAGGCGAGGTGGCAAGTGGAGATGACTAGAAGGCCATCATGGCAAGCGGTGGCGCTCTTAACGGCCGCCAGACCGCTTAGGCGACGCGGATGGGCATTAAATGCTCTTGTCCCCGCCATCGAAGTTAGGTAGGGCGATCAGAAGCGCAGCTTGTACCAACCCTCTTTACATTTGTACCTTGATCGCATTGCCACACCGCTCGGTGACCCCTTGTGCTTATAAAAGGAGGCCCATGCGCAACGAGAGGGGGTTCACCATTCAAACTACACCACCTCACGCCTCAAGCAAGAACAGTAATACAATCGCAGCAGCAGAGGGAGTATTATCTCCGAGAGCTCCGGCCGGGTAAAATTCCTCGTGCTCCGCCCGACTACTTTTTCAGGCGCCTCCGCCTCCCTTGCCGGACCGAAGGGGCCCTGCCCCATAGGTGTTCGCTCCCACAACATCTTTGGTGCACCAGTCGGGGCGCCGAGGTTGCGTGAACCTGATCCGCGCTCACGCGAGCCGATCTTCGTGTTTCTTCATCGCCATTCAACATGCCACCAAGAAGAAGGCTTCGAGGTGGTGGACCGTCTGCCGATCCCACCGCCACCGAGCAACGGGCGGTGGGTAGACGCCGGCGGAGGAACGGCACCGACGGCGAGCTCATGCCGCCGCCAGTCCAAGGACAAGGCCGCGCAGACTCGGCGCCTGCACGCACGCCGCGCTTCTTCTCAGAGGCGCAGGATCGACAACGCCATGGTACTCGCGTACCATATGTTCGCGGTCAAGGCTGCCGGTGGATCTCGACGCCAAGATCAGCATGCACGCCAACATGCCGGCACGAAGCGCCGCACGGTCGCTCGACGAGATGCTGCCCTTCTAACATTGTTAGAAGTACGAGCATATCTCGCCTCGCGCCGCTCGCCGCCACCACCTAAGACTCCAGAAGAAGCATTGGCCCGAGCCCAACTGCTTCTAGATTACCCTCCAGCGCCAGACAAGATTGACGATTGGAGGGCCACCATTCAGAGCCTCATCGGCTTCGCCAACGGCGACACTCCACGGCAGCCATCTACGCCGGCCGCTGCAAGACACTCCAGCGCAAGCCGATGGCGATAAGACCGGTGGGGTGCGACAACCGCACTCCCGCCTCAAGGCCAAGATCGCCGACCGGCTGGTCAACCGCGACACCGACTCCACGGCGCGCCGGATCCACGAGCTCGTCGCGATCAACGCCAAGTTCTTCAAGAACGACAGACAAAGACACTCAGACACGACGAAAGGCCGAAGAGAAGTGCGACGCCAATCCGAATAGCGCTACCGGGCCCGCTGTTGACATGCATGCGCCAGGGAACCAGCGACTTTCCGTGACGCGTAGGTTGCCCTCGCTTACTCGTGAGCTGCGGCAAGTCCAAAGGGCCCAAGATCAAGAACTTCGCCGATGTACCCGAGAAGTACGATGGCAGGTTGCACTGCCGGAGTTCCTCAAAGATTCACACCATTGCGTGCAGGCCGGGGCGCCACGATAAGATCCTCGCCAACTACTTCCCACTGGTACTCAAGCCAAACGTCAGATCCTGTCTCATGCACTTGCCGGACGACTCCATCTCCTCATGGGCGGACCTGTGCCATCAGTTTGTCGGTGTTTTCACAAAGCGCCACAAGCCCCATGTCCAGAAAGTGATCTTCATCTCGCCGCCTGTAAGGAAGGAGAGCCTCGCGCAAGTATATTCAGAGATTCAGCTAAGTTTAGCGCAACATCCTGTGCGCCCACCCCGCCATGGGTTATCAAGGCTCCCATCGTAACGCGCGAATCGCAGGATGAGGGAGGAGATGGCGATGCAAGATCGAGATGTCACGAGCTATATGCCCCGCCGGCATGTGTGCATAGTCAAGAGGGGAGGAAACTCCCCGAGAGAATGCAGGAGCGTATGGGTCTCGACAAGAGGATGCCGCCTCGGCAAGGAAAAACCGGAGGCGGAACAACAGGAAGAGGAAAGCTAAAGATGTGCTAGTTGTCGAGCAGTCCGACAACGGAGGTGGCGCCGAGAAGGCCAAAGCTGGTAACTCCGGCGAGGCTGTGGTGGCCGCCGACAAGCAGGACGGATCTGGCAAGCAGTACTGCAAGATCCATCACACCAAGGGCCATGATCTCCAGACCTGCAAGAAAGTTGAGCAGCTTGTTGAACTGCAGAAAGCTGAATACGAAAGACGCAACAAGGAGAAGGCCCAAGGAGGTGGTGGAGGATCCGGCAAGAAGCGTCCCGGCCGGGGAGGGCGCCGCGGCAAGGCCAAGCAGCGGCAAGGAGACAGGCCTCCCCGCGGCCGCGACAAGGATGAAGATGTAGACGAAGATGAAGAGATGGATGAGGATGAGGCCGACGAGAAGGAATTTTAGAAAGCAACAGAGGTTCTGTGCGTTGACGGTGGTGCTTCTCTGCATACTTCGCACCGCCAGCTCAAACAAAGGTGCGGAGGTGAATGCGGTAACCACCAGCTTGAGTCACGCAGTTCTAAAGTGGTCCAAGACGCCCATAATCTTTGACGCTGAGGATCACCCCGATCGATAATCATGTCGGTGCTTGCCGATGTTGGTTTCACTCAACTATCCGCAACCTCAAGGTCACAAAGATGTCTGGTTGACGGCAGGCCAGCTTGAATCTGATTCTCCGGTACTCAAGAAGCTCCATCCTCGACAAATAACTTGAAGAGACCGGTACCTTCCAAGGAATCAATCCGGAAGGAGCAAGCCAAAGGGAAGATCATGTTGCCAGGACGCTTGGCAGCAAGGTGAATTTCGTGACGAGAGAGTCACGCTCGATGTTGCTGATTTCCCATTGCCCTACAATGGATACTCGCCCGCCCAGCTTGCCAAGTTCATGGCAGCCTCTCATTATGCTTACAACGTGCTCCAGATGCCGGTCCGATAAGGTCATTTCTGTCCACGGCGACAAGAAAGATGCACTTATCTGCATCGACAAGATCTACCGAAGCAACACCGCAGCAGAGCGCAAACCACTTGTCACCGAAGCTCCCCGGCGGGAAGAAGAAGAAGACCAAGTCCGCAAGAGTAGCTCGATGCCCACTCCGCAAGCGCACTCTTCGAGTGCTGCGCTACCGCCGAGGACGCAGATCGAGCTCCACCGCAAGTGCAAGAAGGCAAAGACAGCTTCACCAAAGATCAAGTTCGCAAGAGTAGCTCGATGCCCACTCCGCAAGCGCATCTCTTCGAGTGCTGCGCCACCGCCGAGGACGCACCATCGAGCTCCACCGCAAAGTAAAGCACACCGTGTTTAAATTTTTGTTATGTTCCTTGAACGACCGCGGCTTTGTATGGAAAACCTCCGCTGAGGAATCGGTTCGTGGCTGTTGCGCCTTTACTCGCTTTTGAGTCCGCCAACACCGAAGTGCGCCGCAACTAGCTCCTCGACAAGGTTTTGTCGAGGCAAGACCGCCACTGGTTGCTGATGTTCCGCACTCAAGAAGCGTGGTTTGCGCCGCAAGTTCCTCGTGAGCGAGGGTAAAAACATACAAGGGATGGAATCAAGTAAAGGAAATAACATAGCAGGTGGCGCTGCTCAAAGAAATGCAGCCTTGCTTTAACGCAGAAGATGGAAAAGCTTGTTGCCAAAGTTTGAGCACAATCAGCTTTTAAATTTTTATGTTATCTCTTGAACGACCACGCCTTTGTATGGAAAACCTGTATGGAGGAATCGACTGTGATTAAGTTGCGCCTTTGATTTGTTTTTGAGTCCGCCAACAATACAAGTGCGCTGCAACTAGCCCCGACAAGGTTTTTGCCGAGGCAAGACTGCCAGCGGTTGTTGATGTTCCGACTCAGAAGTGTGCTTGCGCCGCAAGTTCCTCGAGCATAGGGTAAAACATACAAGGGATGGAATCAAGTAAAGGAGATAACATAACTAGCATTGCCCTGAATGAAGTTATATGACAAAGTAACTTATTACGGCACTGTCTAAGTTGTTCTCATAACTAAAACAATAGCGACAAGGAAGGAGAAGAAGAGCGCCGCTGCTCGGGCCCCGCAAGACAAGGTTGCCGGGCCATGCGAGCACTAAGATTCACCCGCAAGCCGAGTTGCCGGGCTGCAATATCGATAAGTCTTTCGTCCTCATCATGCATCCTCTTATGGATCGGGAATGCAAAGCCGCTTTTTCCCTGAAACTGCCATGCCTTGTATGGAAAACCTATGCGCGGAGGAACCGGCGTCATGGCTAAGTTGCGCCCTTGATTTTTTTCGAGTCCACTCAACAATACAAGCGCTGCCAGAACTAGCCCCGATAAGGTTTCTTGCCGGAGGCAGCACCGCCAAGGGTCGATGTTCCAAGACTCAGAAGTGTGCTCACTACCGCAAGTTCCTCAAACGCAGGGTAAGAACATACAAGGATGCAACAGTATAAAGGATATAACCAGCAAGCATTCCCTTTTCATTTAAAAATACATCCCACATAGATACAATCCATAGAGGATGAAAACATGAAAGAGAGGATTACAAGTTCTAATGCAGCTAAGGCACGAAGGCTTACAAAATAAAAAGATAAGATGCCCGTAATCTTTTTTTATGTCCCTCTTCGTGAGATAGGGCAAAAGGCGCTTAGGCGAAGCCACGGGTGCCGAAGACACCAAGAGAACATCCCGGGCTGTCCGGAGGCTGGATGGTGATGGCGGCGCCGAAGAGGGGCTCAAGATGGGGCGGCAGACGCCAAGATGTCAGCCGAGGGTGCTACGCCAGATTCGACTTGACGGCCTTGCCGCCAACCCTCTTCCTCTTCCGCAGCCTCCCCACGCCACCGCCCAAGGAGACGCACTCCCGGAGTTCAAGGGTCGGCGACACGGATGATGGGGTCGCCGGGACGACGGCGACGCCTCGACGCCTAGTCGGACCTGGCCATCCCGCCGCCTGCTACTTCTCGCTGTCCGCTGCCGCCCCTCCTCGCCACTCGCCGAGGAGGAACTTCATTGCCGAGGAGCTGTCCACGCAGCACTCGCCAATGCCGAGTCCTCAAGACCTTGACGGAGAGGAAGTCGCCCTCCATTAACTTAAAATGGAGGGTAAACCCCGCCGTCAAGCTGTGGATGCGAGCGAATGTCTTCCACCCACGATCTAGATACATCACATTAGGGGCTGGGGATACAACGTGGACTCGCTGCATCGCTGATCCCACAGCCCTCATGTGCAATCTCATTGCTTCGGCGGATCCGCTCCATCGCGCCGCAAACGGAGCCGGAAGCCGGAGGCGACGACGAGGCGCCTCGACACAGCCGGACGAAGAACTGCAAGGGTCGCCCCCAGATGGACCACCGGGAGGAGAGGAACCGCTGCCGGAGGCGGCCGACGCGCGCCACGCCCGCCTCTTCCTCGAGCGCCTGGCCTCGCCCTCGACTCGCCACAACCTCGCCTCCCCTTCCCTTGTGGCTGGCTCGCCACCACGAGCGCTGGGTTGGGAGGGCGCTGCCTGGCGGCCACCCTCGCCACCGAAGAAGGACCAGGTTCCTCCCTCCATGGCGTATGAGAGGAAGAGGAATGTGGTCAAGAAAGGAAGAGATGGAAGTGTGCGGTTCAAGGCCCCTTCCGCTTTTTTAAGGAGCGGCGGGGCCTGCCGCCCGCCAGCCAATCAGGGCACGAGAAGAGCAGGGGGGTGGGGGCCGTTCCACTGCCCCCGCTCGTGACGGCCCAGTTTTCCACCTCCACCGCCCACGACCCCGAGCGCATGGGAGCCGCGTGGCGGGGATACAGAGCTGAGGCGACAGATGAGGTGACCTCACCCCGACCCGTGATCACGGGGGTGGATGCCTCAAAAATTGTGCACGCCACCCATGCCTCCCACGACGCCGCGATTGACGCGTGCTGTTATGGGAGGACGCGGTGGATTCGGAGCGGATCTGGTTTGGACCCAGGCTGCATGTGACTGCAGTTCTGCTTTTGGCCCCGCCCAACAACTGACTGCATGGGCCCAGTCCCGGGGCTCTGTCGGTATTAAAGTAGGGGTACCTTAGTACCTTTAACTTGGGCACGGGCAACAGCAAGACTCTCAAGGCAAGGCTTGCTCAAGTCCGCCAAGACCCTTCGCCATTCCTATTACCACCATTCAAGAACAAAGTGTTAGCCGAGAAGACAAAGCCCCGCAAGAGGAGCTTGCCGAAGGATAAGGCCCCGCAAGAGGAGCTTGCCGAAGAGCAGGCCCCCTGCAAGAGGAGCTTGCCGAAGGCCAGCTAAGGCGCTTGTCATGGGCAGAGCCACCACTCTACCGCACTCCACCACCCAACGACGGTCGCCACAGATCACTCCTAGAGCACGTGGCGTGTAGCTATGCAGCCTAGTGGTGCGAGGTGGCGAGCAAAGGTGACTAGGAGGCCATCGTGGCGATCGGTGGCGCCTAACGGTCGCTTCCTCGACCGCTGGAACGACCGGACGGGCATTAATGCTCTTGTCCCTCACCACGAGTTAGGTAGGGGCATCAGAGATAGTGGTTGTACCAACCTGTTTTTACCTTTCTACCCCTCTCTCGCTGCCACCACCTGTTGGTGACCCTTTTGACTATAAAAAGGAGGCCCGCAAGCAGGTAGAAGGGGTTCGGTTATTCTGTGTTCGCTTCGACTCACCAAAACCACAAAGATACCCACGCCTCGAGCAATAATACAATACAAACACAAAGCAGCAGAGGAGTTTTATCTCTCCGAGAGCTCCGCCGGGTAAAATCATCTTCCCCTGCTGCAGATTCGCCGACCGCTTCTACGCTACGCTATACCAAGGAAATATGCCCTAGAGGCAATAATAAAGTTATTATTTATTTCTTATTTCATGATAAATGTTTATCATTCATGCTAGAATTGTATTAACCGGAAACATGATACATGTGTGAATGCATAGACAAAACAACATGTCACTAGTATGCCTCTACTAGACTAGCTTGTTAATCAAAGATGGTTATGTTTCCTAACCATGAACAAGGAGTTGTTATTTGATTAACAAGGTCACATCATTAGTAGAATGATCTGATTGACATGACCCATTCCATTAGCTTAGCACACGATCGCTTAGTATGTTGCTACCGCTTATCCATGACATATACATGTTCCCGTAACTATGAGATTATGCAACTCCTGCTTACGGAGGAACACTTTGGTGCTACCAAACGCCACAACGAATCGGGTGATTATAAAGGAGTACTACAGGTGTCTCCAAAGGTAGATGTTGGGTTGGCGATTTCGAGATTAGGTTTTGTCACCCGATTGCTCGGAGAGGTATCTCGGCCCTCTCGGTAATGCACATCACTTAAGCCTTGTAAGCACTACAACTAATGAGTTAGTTGTGAGATGATGTATTACGGAACGAGTAAAGAGACTTGCCGGTAACGAGATTGAACTAGGTATTGATACCGACGATCGAATCTCGCAAGTAACATACCGATGACAAAGGAACAACGATGTTGTTATGCGGTCTCGACCGATAAAGATCTTCAGAGAATATGTAGGAACCAATATGGGCATCCAGGTCCCGCTATTGCTTATTGACCGTGAATAGTTCTAGGTCATGTCTACATTGTTCTCGAACCGTAGGGTCCGCACGCTTAAGGTTTCATGATGCTTATTATGAGTTTATGTATTTTGATGTACCAAGAAGTTCGAGTCCCGATGTGATCACAGACATGACGAGGAGTCTCAAATGGTCGAGACATAAAGATTGATATATTGGAAGCCTATGTTTGAGTTCGAATGGTTCCGGCGAAAACAGGAATTTACTGAGTACCGGAGGTTACCGAACCCCCGGAGGTAAATGGGCCAGTGGGCCTTAGTGGAAAGGAGAAGGGCCAGCCCTAGGTGGTCACGCCCCCCCCTTCCCCTAGTCCTCTCTCTTCCCCTCTCTCTCTCTCCCTCCGGAAAGGGGCCGCCCCCTCTCTCTCTTTCCCTCCGAATCCTAGTCCAACTAGATTGGGGGAATCTTACCCTGCAGGGAGTAGGACTCCCTGGCGCGCCACCCTTGGCCGGCCAGCCCTCCCCTTGCTCCTTTATATACGGGCAGGGGGCACCCTAGAACACACAAGTTTGATCTACGGATCGCCTTAGCCGCAAAGGTGCCCCTCCACCATATTCCACCTCGTTATACTGTCGCAAGCTTAGGCGAAGCCCTCGCGCCGTGAAACATCAAGATCGCCACCACGCCGTCAGGCCGACGAACTCTCCTCGATGCTCGGCTGGATCGAGTACGAGGGACGCCATCGAGCTGTACGGTGTCAAGAACTCGGGGCGCCGGAGTAACGGCGCCGGATCGGTCGGATCGCGAGGAGAACGCACGACTACTTCCTCTACGCCAGATCGCTTCCGCTTCGGTCTATAAGGGTATGTAGACAACACTTCCCCTCTCGCTATACATCACCATGATCTTGTGTGTGCGAGGAAATTTTTGAAATTACTACGCTCCCAACAAAGGGTATCCGAGCCAGTTTTTTATATGGTTTGATGTTTTGCACGAGTAGAACACAAGTGAGTTGTGGGCGATATAAGTCATACTACCTACCAGCATGTCATACTTTGATTCAGCGGTATTGTGAGATGAAGCGCCTGCATCGACATTACGCCAGACGCTTACGCGAGACTGGTTTCACCGCCACGAGCACTCGCTGCTTAAAGGTGACCGTGGGTGCCTGTCTCTCACTTTAGTTGAACTGAAAAGTGCTACGCCCGTCCTTGAGAAGGTTAAACGGAGTCTATTTGACGAAGTATCGCTGTGGTTTTGATGCGAGGTGAGACTGGTTCTTGCTTAAGCCCGTAGCAGCCACGTAAAATTTGCAACAACAAAGTAGAGGACGCCTAACTTGTTTTTGCAGGCATGTTGTGATGTGATATGGTCAAGACGTGATGCTATATTTTATTGTATGAGATGATCATGTTTTGTAACCGGTTATCGGCAATCGGCAGGAGCCATATGGTTGTCGCTTATTGTATGCAATGCATCGCTTCGTAATGCTTTACTTTATCACTAAACGGTAGCGATAGTCGAGAAGCATAAGTTTGGCGAGACGACAACGATGCTACGATGGAGATCAAGGTGTCGCGCGGTGACGATGGTGATCATGGTGGTGCAAGATGAAGATCACGAAGCACAAGATGATGATGACCATATCATATCACTTATATTGATTTGCATGTGATGTTTATCCTTTATGCATCTTATCTTGCTTTGATTGACGGTAGCATTATAAGATGATCTCTCACTAAATTATCAAGAAGTGTTCTCCCGAGTATGCACCGCTGCAAAGTTCGTCGTGCCTGCACACCACGTGATGATCGGGTGATAAGCTCTACGTCCATCTACAACGGGTGCAAGCCAGCTTTGCACACGCAGAATACTCGGTTATACTTGACGAGCCTAGCATATGCAGATATGGCCTCGAACACGGAGACCGAAAGGTCGAGCGTGAATCATATAGTAGATATGATCAACATAAGATGTTCACCATTGAAAACTACTCCATTTCACGTGATGATCGGTTATGGTTTAGTTGATTTGGATCACGGATCACTTAGATGACTAGAGAGATGTTTTTCTAAGTGGGAGTTCTTAAGTAATATGATTAATTGAACTTAAATTTATCATGAACTTAGTACCGATAGTATCTTGCTTGTTTATGTTTGATTGTAGATAGATGGCTCGTGGCCGTTGTTCCGCTGAATTTTAATGCGCTCTTGAGAAAGCAAAGTTGAAAGATGATGGTAGCAATTACACGGATCGGGTCCGAATTTGAGGATCATCCTCATTGCTGCACGTAAGAGTTACGCCCCGATGCACCGCTAGGTGACAGCTCGATGCAGATGCAACCGACGATGTTAAGAACGTCCGCGAGAGCAAAGCTGATGACTACTCTATAGTTCAAGGTGCCATGCTTTACGGCTTAGAACCGACTTCAACGACGCTTTGAACGCCATGGAGCATATGAGATGTTCCAGAGTTGAAGTTGATATTCCAAATGTAATGCCCGGATTGAGAGATATGAAGTCTCCAATAAGTTCTATAGCTGCAAGATGGAGGAGAATAGTTCATAGTGAGCATATACTCGTAATGTCCGGGTACTACAATCACTTGACACAATTGGGAGTTAATCTTCCAGATGATTGTGTCATCGATAGAATTCTTCAATCACCGCCACCAAGCTACAAAGGCTTCGTGATGAACTATAATATGCAAGGGTTAGTAAAGACTATGCCGAGCTCTTCGCAATGCTAAAGGTCATGGAGGTAGAAATCAAGAAGGAGCATCAAGTGTTGATGGTCAATAAGACCACTAGTTTCAAGAAGAAAGGCAAAGGAAGAAGAAGGAATTCAAGAAGAACAGCAAGCAAGTTGTCGCCAGAGAAGAAACCCAAGTCTGACCTAAGCCTGAAATCGAAAGTGCTTCTACCGCAAGCGATCGACATCGAAGCGGAACTGCCCCAAGTATTTGGCGGATAAGAAGGATGGCAAGGTGAACAAAGGTATATGTGATATACATGTTATTGATGTGTACCTTACTAGAGCTCGCAGTAGCACTGGTATTTGATACTTGTTCTGCTAATATTTGCAACTCAAACAGGACTACGGATTGCTTAACACCGCAAAGGACGAGGTGACGGCGCGCTGGGAAATGGTTCCAAAGTCGATGTGATCGCGGTCGGCACGCTACCTCTACATCTACCTTCGGATTAGTTTTAGACCTAAATAATTGTTATTTGGTGCCTCGCTGAGCATGAACATTATATCTGGATCTTGTTTGATGCGAGACGGTTATTCATTTAAATCGAGAATAATGGTTGTTCTATTTATATGAGTAATATCTTTATGGTCATGCACCCTTGAGGAGTGGTCTATTTTTGATGAATCTCGATAGTAGTGATACACATATTCATAATGTTGAAACCAAAAGATGCAGAGTTGATAATGATAGTGCAACTTATTTGTGGCAATCGCCGCTTAGGTCATATCGGTATAAAGCGCATGAAGAAACTCCATACCGATGGACTTTGGAGTCACTTGATTATGAATCACTTGGCACTTATGTAACCGTGCCTCATGGGCAAGATGACTAGAACACCGCTTCTCCAGACTATGGAGAGAGCAACAGATTTGTTGGAAATCATACATACGTATGTATGTGGTCCGATGAATGTTGAGGCTCGTATGATATCGTTATTTTCTCACCTTCACAGATGACTTAAGCAGATATGGGTATATCTACTTAATGAAACATAAGTCCAAACGCTTGAAAAGTTCAAAGAATTTCAGAGTGAAGTTGAAAATCATCGTAATAAGAAAATTAAATTTCTACGATCCGATCGTGGAGGTGAATATTTGAGTTACGAGTTTGGTCTACATTTGAAACAATGCGAATAGTTTCAAGAACTCACGCCACCCGAACACCACAACGTAATGGTGTGTCCGAACGTCAGAATCGCATTTTTACTAGATATGGTGCGATCTATGATGTCTCTTACAGATTTACCGCTATCGCTTTGGGGTTATGCTCTAGAGACGGCCGATTCACACCGAATAGAACACCGCCGAAACTGCTGAGACGACACCTTATGAACTGTGGTTTAGCAAGAAACCAAAGTTGTCGCTTAAAGTTTGGGGATGCGATGCTTATGTGAAAACGCTTCAACCTCGATAAGCTCGAACCCAAATCGAGAAATGTGTCTTCATAGGATACCCAAAGGAGATAGTTGGGTACACCTTCTATCACAGATCCAAGGCAAGACATTCGTTGTTAAGAATGGATCCTTTCTAGAGAAGGAGTTTCTCTCAAAGAAGTGAGTGGGAGGAAAGTGGAACTTGATGAGGTAATAGTACCTTCTCCCTTACTTGAAAGTAGTTCGTCGCAGTAAACCGGTTTCGAGACACCTACACCAAGTAGTGAGGAAGTTGATGATGTTGATCATGAAACTTCAGATCAAGTTACTACAGTAACCTCGAGATCAACCAGAGTAAGATCCGCACTGAGTGGTACGGCAATCCTGTTCGAAGTCATGCTACTAGATCATGATGAACCTACGAACTATGAAGAAGCGATGGTGAGCCCAGATTCGCAAAATGGCTTGAGGCCATGAAATCTGAGATGGGATCCATGTATGAAAACAAAGTATGGATTTTGGTTGACTTGCCCGAGGGTAGGCAAGCAATAGAAAACAAGTGGATCTTCAAGAAGAAGACCGACGCCGACGGTAATATTACTATCTATAAAGCTCGACTTGTCGCAAAAGGTTTTCGGCAAGTTCAAGGGTTGACTACGATGAGACCTTCTCACCAGAAGCGATGCTTAAGTCCGTCCGAATCATGTTAGCAATTGCCGATTTTATGATTATGAAATTTGGCAAATGGATGTAAAGACTGCATTCCTGAATGGATTTCGAAGAAGAGTTGTATATGATGCAACCGTAAGGTTTTATCGATCCAAAGGAGCTAACAAAGTGTGCAAGCTCCAAATGATCCATCTATGGACTGGTGCAAGCATCTCGAGTTAGAATAAACGCTTGATAGTGTGATCAAAGCATTTGGGTTTGTACAGCACTTTTGGAGAAGCCTCAGATTTACAAGAAAGTGAGTGGAGCTCAGAGCATTTCGATATTATATGTAGATGACATATTGCTGATCGGAAATGATATAGAATTTCTCGATAGCATAAAGGGATACTTGAATAAGAGTTTTTCAATGAAAGACCTCGTGAAGCTGCTTACATATTGGGCATTAAGATCTATAGAGATAGATCAAGACGCTTAATTGACTTTCACAAAGCACATACCTTGACAAAATTTTGAAGAAGTTCAAATGGATCAAGCAAAGAAAGGGTTCTTGCCTGTGTTACAAGGTGTGAAGTTGAGTAAGACTCAATGCCCAACCACCGCAGAAGATAGAGAGAAAATGAAAGATGTTCCCTATGCTTCAGCCATAGGCTCTATCATGTATGCAATGCTGGTACTGCACCTGATGTGTGCCTTGCTATAAGCCTAGCAGAAGGTACCAAAGTAATCCAGAGTGGATCATCGACAGCGTCAAGAACATCCTAAAATACCGAAAAGGACTAAGGATATGTTTTCAGATATGGAGGTGACAAAGAGCTCATCGTAAACGGTTACGCTTATGCAAGTTTGACACCGATCCGGACGATTCTAAATCGCAAACCGGATACGATTTACACTAAACGGAGGAGCTGTCATTGGTGCAGTTCTAAACAAAGCGTCAGAAGGGATCTACATGTGAAGCGGAGTACATAGCAGCTTCGAAGCAGCTAATGAAGGAGTCTCGATGAAGGAGTTCATATCCCATCTAGGTGTCATACCTAGTGCATCGGGTCCAATGAAAATCTTCTCGTGACAATATCGAGCAATTGCCTTAGCGAAGGAATCCAGATTTCACAAGAGGACCAAGCACATCAAGAGACGCTCAATTCCATCCGGACTTAGTCCGTGGGAGACATAGAGATTTGCAAGATACATACGGATCTCAATGTTGCGCATCTGCTGACTAAGACTCTTCCACGAGCAAAACATGATCAGCACCAAGACTCCATGGGTGTTAGAATCATTACTATGTAATCTAGATTATTGACTCTAGTGCAAGTGGAGATCAAGGAAATATGCCCTAGAGGCAATAATAAAGTTATTATTTATTTCTTATTTCATGATAAATGTTTATCATTCATGCTAGAATTGTATTAACCGGAAACATGATACATGTGTGAATGCATAGACAAAACAACATGTCACTAGTATGCCTCTACTAGACTAGCTTGTTAATCAAAGATGGTTATGTTTCCCACCATGAACAAGGAGTTGTTATTTGATTAACAAGGTCACATCATTAGTAGAATGATCTGATTGACATGACCCATTCCATTAGCTTAGCACACGATCGCTTAGTATGTTGCTACCGCTTTTATCCATGACATATACATGTTCCCGTAACTATGAGATTATGCAACTCCTGCTTACGGAGGAACACTTTGGTGCTACCAAACGTCACAACGAATCGGGTGATTATAAAGGAGTACTACAGTGTCTCCAAAGGTAGATGTTGGGTTGGCGATTTCGAGATTAGGTTTTGTCACTCCGATTGCCTGAGAGGTATCTCGGCCCTCTCGGTAATGCACATCACTTAAGCCTTGCAAGCACTACAACTAATGAGTTAGTTGTGAGATGATGTATTACGAACGAGTAAAGAGACTTGCCGGTAACGAGATTGAACTAGGTATTGATACCGACGATCGAATCTCTGCAAGTAACATACCGATGACAAAGGGAACAACGATGTTGTTATGCGGTCCGACCGATAAAGATCTTCGAGAATATGTAGGAACCAATATGGGCATCCAGGTCCCGCTATTGGTTATTGACCGTGAATAGTTCTAGGTCATGTCTACATTGTTCTCGAACCGTAGGGTCCGCACGCTTAAGGTTTCATGATGCTTATTATGAGTTTATGTATTTTGATGTACCAAGAAGTTCGAGTCCCGATGTGATCACGACATGACGAGGAGTCTCAAATGGTCGAGACATAAAGATTGATATATTGAAGCCTATGTTTGGAGTTCGAATGGTTCCGGTAAAACAGGAATTTATCGAGTACCGGAGGTTACCGGAACCCCGGGGAGGTAAATGGGCCATAGTGGGCCTTAGTGGAAAGGAGAAGGGCCAGCCCTAGGTGGTCACTGCCCCCTTCCCCTAGTCCTACTAGGACTAGGAAAGGGGCCGCCCCTCTCTCTCTTTCCCTCCGGAATCCTAGTCCAACTAGGATTGGGGGAATCCTACCCCTGAGGGAGTAGGACTCCTTGGCGCCGCCACCCTTGGCCGGCCAGCCCTCCCCTTGCTCCTTTATATACGGGCAGGGGGCACCCAGAACACACAAGTTTGATCTACGGATCGCTCCTTAGCCGCAGCGTGCCCCTCCACCATATTCCACCTCGGTTATACCGTCGCTGCTTAGGCGGCCCCGCGCCGTGAAACATCAAGATCGCCACCACGCCGTCAGGTCGACGAAACTCTCCTCGACGCCGCTGGATCGGAGTACGAGGGACGCCATCGAGCTGTACGTGTGTCAAGAACTTGGGGCGCCGGAGTAACGGCGCCGGATCGGTCGGATCGCGAGGAGAACGACGACTACTTCCTCTACGCCAGATCGCTCCGCTTCGGGTCTACAAGGGTATGTAGACAACACTCTCCCTCTCGCTATACATCACCATGATCTTGTGTGTGCGAGGAAAATTTTTGAAATTACTACGCTCCCAACAGCCCCGCCTCCCTTGTCGGACCAAAAGGGGCCCCTGCCCCATAGGTGCTCGTATGCGGCTCCATTTACAGTCCCTGACACCCAACATCGAGTCGCAACTCAGACACCCACCCTCACCGATTCTCCTTGAACTAAGACCACGCAGGCCTCGCCCAATCACTGTGGTAAGTCTTCAGTGACTTCCAAACCTTCACAGCACTTGGTCACTCGGGCGATCCACAATTCCTCTTGATGCTCTAGACCTTGAGGTCTAACCATCGTGAAGAAGCACAACTTCAAAGGTAACAAGCGCCGGATCCACGATGATCAATTTCTTCAAGGATGCTCAATCACTTTGGGTTTGTGGGGTTTGGTTTTGGGATTTTCTCACTTGATGATTTTCGCCAAAGTCCTAAGAGGATGGGTTGCTCTCAAATTACAAGTGTCAAGTTCTTCTTGAGCAGCCAACCAACTAGTGGTTGTAGGGGCGCTATTTATAGCCTAGGGAGCAGCCCGACATGATAAGACATAAATGCCCTTCAATGATATGACCGTTAGGTGGATAGGATATTTTGGGATAGCCATGGCAAGATAAAGAATGATCGGAAATTTGACTCTCAAATTCCTCGTATATCATGTTCTCATCGTAGGCAATTCAAGACCGGCGAATTCCTAACTCCTCGGCCAGAGTAAAGTCCTCAAAGGAATGTAAGAATCAAGCTCTGTCATCAAGAGATTGACTGAATCAGTATGAGATTTCCAATGGCTTCACTCAAGGGATTGGTAGGTGTAGGATTTTGAGTTGAGCATCACATGAAAAATTTTCCTTAGTATTTCTAATTTTTAACAAAGACGGTGTTTCCTATGACTCAAGAAAGAGAAAATGAAACTACGAAAACAAAAGCCTTCATGCTTCATGTTCCTCAAATGAATATCAAGTCTTCAAGGTCACACCAATTTCTTCACTTTCAAAGTCTTCGAAAGTCTTCGTAATATCAAAGTCTTCAAATAAAGAACTTCATTTTACGGTCGACTTTCTCTCAGAATATCGAACTCCTCATAGACTTATAGACCTGTACACTCACAAACAAGATCAGTCCCTTAACCTATAAGTCTTCAATACACCAAAATCACTAAGGGCACTAGATGCACTTACAATCTCCCCTTTTTGGTGATTGATGACAACATAGGTTAAGTTTTCAACGGGATAAATATATGAAGTGTAAATACTCGATATTGAGGAATTTGATTGCAAGATATAGAAGAACTCCCCCTGAAGATGTGCATAGTGAGGAATTTGCTTTTGAGGCAATGCACATTTGAAGAGTGAAATCATGGAGAACTCCCCCTATATCTTGTAATTCATACACGGATTTGATATATAATATGAAGAATTTGAAATGCATGATGAAATATGGTGCCTGATGAAATTCAGCATGCGTGCAATAATATTAACGAGGAATAAGCATGCCGAAAGCATCAAAAGTATCGGAGCATAGTGCAACAAAAGCACCATCCAATTGTATCAGAGCACCATCGGGTTTAAGATTACAACTCGATCCAGTAAAAAGTTTCAGAAGAACGAGAGTTGCAACTTAAAAAAAACACCCATAATATAGACCCGCTTGAAGACTAACTCAGATTTCTCCTCCTTTGTCATCAAATGACCAAAAGGATCGAAACTGAGGACTAACGCCCCTGAAGAATTTCAAGTCGATGGAGGAGCGCCAGCGTTGTCGGGGTTGTTTGTTGTAGCATGGCATGCCGCAGTTGTCGCCCAAATTTTCATACTCATCGCTGTCACGCGATGAAGAATAAGAGCTGGCCACCGATCAGAACTTTGACCTCTTGAATTTCTTCTGAGGAGGTGCACTACCAAATTCTTCCTTGAGACCCATAGTCTTCAGCTTCTTCAAATAGCTATAGACATGAGTGAGGACAGCCCAAAAGTGTTGAGGGTTTCATGAAGGTAGTAGTGGTTTTTCTTCACCGCATTATGTGTTGAGGTCATGTTAGAAGAATTGCGCCAAACCGACGCTTTATCCATTTGTGATTGCGATCAACCTTCCGATGAAGACCGAGGAGTAACTCACGGTCACCATCACCTCGGTGCCGTGGCTTGAGGATTTTGCTTGGCTGAGGTATTTATGTAGTGTCATGTAGCGTAATCGCTATTGGTAGAGTAAGATGTAGCCAAAGCTAAATTGACCATCCAATGGACGAATGCCTTCATCGATCACAGCAGCTGCCTTGCCTTTGTCATCAAATGATGAAACGGCCGCTTGAGGACTTCGTGGAGGCAAGTAGCTACCGTGGTTCGTAGTATCAGCTTTATAATTCAAAGAAGACCTTGCCCTTATGAATCTCATAATCCAAGGCGATAGGGCTTCAAATAATGGTGACATAGCAACATTTGCCGTGAGTCCTCATGAAGAAATCATGGAAGTTGACGGAACGCCATGAATGATGTTGAAAAGCATATTCTTCATGATGCCAACGACATCTTCATCATTTGAGTCGTGGCCTTTGATAGGACTCATTGTCTTCGCTGTAATGTGATAGACAAATCCGAGGCACATAGAGCAATTCCTTGACGAGGAATTTGGTCTGTGGGGCCTGCCCAGCTTCAAAGGCTTCATGAGCACTTGCATGTAGTGATTTGTCAGCTTTAGGGTCATTGTAGATGCAACGGTAATCGTAATGGGGAGGATCAAGAGGAAGGACACGGCAATTCAGCTTGCCGTGCCTTGTAGTGAGTGTTTTCACCATCCAATCCAACACCCATGAATTGACATCTTCAAATTGCTCCAATGATATGCAAAGGTATGAGAACTCAAGAATGAGTTCTTCATTCCAATCACGTATGTCATTGCAGAAATTGAGTAATCCCGCATCGTGAAGAACACCGAGGATCTGCTCAAGCATGGCGTAGATTCCATATCCACGTGAGGAATATGTTCATGATCAAAGATTTTGTCCTTGTCAAACAAAGACCGAGGAATAGAAGTTGGCTTGACTAGCAGTCCGTAAACGCCTCTTCCTTATGCGAAGCAGAGTCATATGGGTTGTAGTCGCGAAGAACACGTGCTCGGAAAGAAGTCTTCAGCCTTGAACTTTTGCTTGCTTGAGAACGGATTCTTTGGCTTGGGAAGAGGAGTGTCAAGACTTGCAAAGACAACCTGTGAATCGCGAGCTCAAAAGCTTCAGCCGAGGAATTTCTGGTTCCTCTTCTTGTGCAACTTGAGGATCAGCAGCAGAGGTTCATCATCAGCACTAGTGGCTGGAATATCTTCATGAATGTATGAGTGGGATGAGTTTCTTCAGAGCCCATCGTAAATGCTTCTTGCATAGCCCTAATCAACTCCGCCCAGAAATGCTTCATCTACCTTAGTGGGCCTGTGATAGAGACAAAAGCATAGTGCCCACAAAAGTTAGATAAATGTGAAGCTTTTGAGCTTGTGAGAGGACCTCGTGTGCTAATGTCATCGATGATCTTCTCCACTTGCACTTCTTTTGCAACGCGAGGATGAGCTGGTTGTCGCCGAGGAATTTGATCAAGATTTTCTTCAAAGACTATTTTCCTCATCATGTTCTTCGTGCATCACCGACGCTTTTATGAACAGAATGAATTCTTCAAAGAGATTCTTCAAGAGGGAATGACATCCTCGCTTGCCTTGAACTTGATAGAATCCTCAAAAGGGTTCATCTAACACGTAGGTAGGTGCTCTTTTGCAGCCATTAGTTTCATCGAACCGCACATCTACAAAGGTCAAAATCTTTTGAAGAACAATGTTGAAGACTCAGAGGTGTGCGAGTCCTTTCCGTAACCAAGCATGAAACCTTCATGTGCTTTCAAGCAAATTTAGAGTTGTGGTGAGGATCTCTAATCCAACATTTAGCAATCAAGACTTTGAAATAACTCACATTGGGTTTATTGTCGCGAGGAGTTCATAGGCCGCCTTCTTGAAGAATTTGTGAAAATATACTGCTGATGATGTGGTATGCAGATCAATTGTATCAATCCAAAACGCCGAGGCGCTTTGTATTCATCAAGCATAGTGCAGCCATCTCAACAAGAGATCTGTTCTGCGCTCCACAATGCCATTTTGCCGAGGAGTATAGGGAGAAGATAACTCATGAGTAATACCAAGTTCATTAAGATAGGCATCAAGACCAGAATTCTTGAACTCGCCCATTGTCAATTCGATGTGCTTGATCTTCACACCAAAGTTGGTTCAAGCCCTCGAGGAAAATCGCTTGAAGACTTCCCGCACTTCATGTTTGTAAGCAACAATGTGTACCCATGTATATCGAGAATAATCATCAACAATGACAAAACCATATAAAGATGCATCATTAGTGACTATCGAGTAATGATTAGGTTCAAGAGGTCCATGTGAAGCAATTCAATGGACGGGAGTGGTTATGATAGTCTTCACCGGATGCTTGGCCTTGGTCATTTTTCCAGCTTCACAGTTCGTGATAAGTGATCCTTGAGGAATTTGACATTCTCAATGCCAATGACATGCTTCTTCTTCGCAAGCGCAGTAAATTCCTCATGCCTGCGTGACCAAGTCGTCGATGCCATAGCCAGCCTTCAAGCTTTTGCAGTAGGCACACGGCTGGTTGTGGACCTCAGAGAGAAATCAACAATATACAAATCTCCTCTCCTAAAGCCTTCAAGACTTTGGAATTGTCACCCCATAATCACAACACAATGATATTTGCCAAAGACAACAACCATATCAAGATCACAAAGCATTGAGATCGACATGAGATTGTATCCTAAGGACTCAACAAGCATGACTTTGTCCATGTGTTTATCCTTAGAGATTGCAACCTTACCAAGACCCAATACCGACTTTTGCCTTTGTCAAGAAAGATGATATACTCCAGAGGTGACGGTGATAAGGGAGCATCCATCAATAGATTCTTGTCACCAACATGTGGTTCGACATCCACTATCGAGGACCCATTCAGTTGGTTTTGGGTTGATCATTCTGCAGATGAATTAGTGTAGCTTATAATCTCATATGCTTCGTCAAGAAGAATATGATATCAATTTCATTAGATGAATTTCATCAAGCAAAGAAATGATATAGCAAGATGAGGACGTGAAATGAAAGTTCATTTCATCATGATTCGCCACGCTGCTTCAGCATTTTCGCCAGTCCCCAAAGAAATTCTTCAGACGTTAAAGCATGTCCGAGACCTGACCTCGCAGAAGAGATTAGTTCTTTTCTTCACCACCCACATCTCAAGGGGTGGCAAAGAGTTCATCACTCATGAAAGCACCATATGAGAATGGTGGCAAAGATGCCAAACCATTTTGTTTCACATAAGAGGGGTTAGGTAAGCATATGAATAAGCAGAAATTCTTCGAGGACTTATGAACATAATGGTTTGAAGAATAATGCACATATTCATAGCCCTTGGCTCTACCCTACGAGATAGAGTTGTTAGCATAATGATAATCATATGAGGACTTTGATCCTTTTGAGGAATTTGATCCATGTGAGGAATTTGGTCCGTATGAGGACTTGGATCCATATGAAGAGTTTGGTCCATATGAAGAATTCGCTCTGGGTTCTCGTTTTCACAGTGATGTCATGAGGACATTCACCAAGACTTTCAACATAACTTTTGGGAACCCAGATTTTCTTCATAGGGGAACCGCTCTCGCAGCTTAGTGCCAACATATCTAGAAAATACTTCACCATTCTGATTTTTGAACAGTTTATAGTTGAGTCAAATGACTCATCGTAAGAATGAGGAGATTCACATGTAAAGCCAGATAAGTTAGATGGATCAACTGGAGGTCCCTTTGCAAAGAACCGATGAGGTTTTGGGGTACCGCCAAAGCTTCCAATATGTTCCATCAGCATTGAGTTTCCTCTCAAAGGCAATACCTCTTTCCTAGGGTTTCGTTGAGGATCTGCTTTTAACCACATCACAAAGTGTCTCGATGCCCTTTGAGGCTTTTGTACATGCTCGCTATGTACAATTCCTTCAGCCCTCGCATTGTCAAGGATACTAGCAATGTCCTCGATGAGGAATTAGTGATAGCAGAGGCAGATGAAGAATTTGTAACAGTTGAAGCATTTGAACATTCAGTGAAGAATTAGCAGATTCACGCTCAATGCACTTTAAGCATGGAGGAACAAATTCTTCCCGAGAAGCGCTTGATTTGTTGAGCTAGTAATGAATCACGCCCTTCAAGATCTTCATAACACACTCTTAGCTTGTCAAGATCTTCCTTTCTTTGAAGAGATTCAAGAAAGCTTCTCGTGATTTTGCTTTTCTTGAAGAAATTCATAAGAAAGTTTCTCATGATCGATAAGAGAGTGTTATGATGACTTTGAGGGTTATCAAACCTAGACCGAAATCTCAAGATTTTCAATAGGCTTTAGTGCGATCCGCTTCTTCACCCAACATATCATCACTTTTGTCTACCATGTTTTGAAACTTTTCAAAAGCCCATTGTTGTTTTACAGCAATCTTAGCAAGTTTAGAGTAGCTGGGCTTGAGATCCTCATCGATTCATTTTCACTAGATTCAGAGGAGTTGTATTTGAGTACCTTAGCACCTTTCGCCATGAAGCAATAGGTGGGAGCGAGCCATCATTATATTCATCAGCTTGTTGGTGGGGGCTTTTTTCAAGTTGAAGATGGACTTGTCGACGAAAGCAGAGCGGCGGCCGACTCGCCACACCAGATTCAGATTCTTCAGACGCCTCCGCTTCATCATTTTCCCTCGATTCAGCTTCAGAGTCCATTTCCTTGCCAATGAATGCCCGAGCCTTCTTGAGCTGCTCTTCTTGTGAGATGAAGACTTCGAGGATTTTGATGACTAAGATTTTGACGATTTCTTCTTCTTCTTTGCATCATCGTAATCGTAATCCTTGTATTTCTTCTTCTTCATTTCCTTTTCCCACTAAGGACAATCTTGAATATAGTGACCAGGTTTCTTGCATTTGTGGCACAGCCTTCTCCTATAGTCACTGGATGAGGAATCACTGCTTCTTGAGGATTTTCCAAAGCGACCATGTCTTGAGAACTTCTGGAATTTCTTCACGAGCAAGGCTAGCTCCTGCTCAATTCTTCAGATCACCAAGGCTACTACCGTAATCCTCACATTCGTGAGTCGACACAGCCTTGGCCTTCGTGGCACGTGGTTTGCCATAGTTTGAACCATAGAGATCTCTTTTCGCAAGATGGAACTCGTGAGTATTTAGCCTTCGAGGATATCAGCAGGACCAAGAGATTTGTAGTCACAGATTCTTGTATCATCATCCCAGAGTATCAAATGAGGAACCAAGCGATCTCAATAGTTTCTTCACCACCTCATGATCAAGTGATGTCATGGCACCGAGGGCTTGAAGCTCATTTGAGATGTCGTGAGGCGATCAAATGTTTGTTGACATTTTCATTGTCGAGTCTTTTGAAGCAAATTGAAGAGATTCAAGAACATCAACTCGAGAGTCACGCTGAGTTGAGACTCCTTCATTTACTTTGGACAGCCTATCCTGTATAAGCTTAGCAGCTTCCAAAGCACTCACTCTTCCATACCGTCCTTTGCTCGATGGCCACATATGATATTCTTCGCTTGAGAATCGAGTTGCTTGAATCTCTTCACATCGATAGCTGCTCAAAGGAGGGTGAGACAGAGGAACACCATTTTCCACAATATACCGTAGATCGTTATCAATTGCCTCAAGATGCATTCGATCTTGTTCTTCCAAAGAGGTGTAGTCCATCCCATCAAAGGTAGGACACCCGCCGAGACCTTGATCATACCCAAGCACGACATAACTAAAACTCCAAAGCGTCAAAATAAAATCACACGTAACAAGGAGTACCTTGCTCGATACCAATTGAAAGTGAGTTATATCGACTAGAGGGGGGTGAATAGGCGATTTTATGTATTCTTCATCGAGGAATTTGTCGGGAAGGAAATTCCTTAGCAAAGAACTACTTGAAGCGGAATAAGTACTCGTAAGTAAGCACAACAGAATACAAGCATGGTCATCATGATGAAATGAAGACTAGCACAGAGTACGTAAAGCGAATCACAGAAAACACAAGATGAAGACAAACAGACTGAAGAAATTGAACTGAGGAAATTGAGAAAGTCTTCACTCAATGTCTTCAAGCATAGATATGAACAAACACTCAACACAGTAATGAGGAAATGAAAGGGTTGAGGAAATAGAACCAGTTAGTTTGTGAAGACAATGATTTGGTAAACCAGTTCCAACTCGCTGCCCTGGCTTGTACATCCGGTTGAGCGGCCGAGTATTTAAACTCGAGGACACGCAGTCCCGACACCCAATCATCGAGCCGCAACTCAGACACCCAGCCTCACCAGATTCTCCTTGAACTAAGACCACGCAGGCCTCGGCCCAATCTCTTGTGGTAAGTCTTCAGTGACTTCCAAACCTTCACAGACTTGGTCACCGGCGATCCACAATTCCTCTTGATGTTTCTAGACCTTGACGCCTAACCGCTGTGAAGAAGCACACCTTCAAAGGTAATAAGCGCCGATCCACGCAGATCAATTTCTTCAAAGATGCTCAATCACTTTGGGTTTGTGGGGTTTGGTTTTGGGATTTTCCTCACTTGATGATTTTCACCAAAGTCCCTTGAGGATGGGTTGCTCTCAAATGACAAGTGTCAAGTTCTTCTGAGCAGCCAACCAACTATTGGTTGTAGGGGCGGCTATTTATAGCCTAGGGAGCAGCCCAACATGATAAGACATAAATGCCCTTCAATAATATGACCGTTAGGTGGATAGGATATTTTGGGACAGCCACAAGAAGACAAGAACGGTCGGAAATTTGACTCTCAAATTCCTCAAGGCTATCATGTTCTCATCGTAGGCAATTCAGACCGGCGAATTCCTAACTCCTCAACAGAGAAGTCCTCAAGGAATGTAAGAACTGCTCTCACATCAAGAGATTGACTAAACTGTATGAGATTTCCAATGGCTTCACTCAAGGGATTGCTAGGTGTAGGATTTTGAGTTGAGCATCACATGGAAATTTTTCCTTAGTATTTCCTCGACCCTTTAACAAAGACGGTGTTTTATGACTCAAGAAAGAGAAAATGAAACTACGAAAACAAAAGCCTTCACGCTCATGTTCCTCAAATGAATATCAAGTCTTCAAGGTCACACCAATTTCTTCACTTTCAAAGTCTTCGTAAAGTCTTCGTAATATCAAAGTCTTCAACAAGAACTTCATTTTAGGGTCGACTTTCTCTCAGAATATCAAACTCCTCATAGACTTATAGACCTGTACACTCACAAACGATCACCCCTTAACCTATAAGTCTTCAATACACCAAAATCACTATAAGCACTAGATGCACTTACAATCTCCCCTTTTGGTGATTGATGACAACATAGGTTAAGTTTTCAACGGGGATAAATATATGAAGTGTAAATACTGATATTGAGGAATTTGAATGCAAGATATAGAAGAAGTCCCCCTAAAGATGTGCATAGTGAGGAATTTGCTTTTGAGGCAATGCACATTTGAAGAGTTAAATCATGGACAACTCCCCCTATATCTTGTAATTCATACACGCATTTGATATATAATATGAAGAATTTGAAATGCATGATGAAATATGGTGCCCGATGAAATTCAAGATGCGGCAATAATATTAACGAGGAATAAGCATGCCGAAAGCATCAAAAGTATTAGAGCATAGTGCAACAAAAGCACCATCCAAAAGTATTAGAGCACCATCGGGTTTAAGATTACAACTCGATCCAGTAAAAAGTTTCGGAAGAACGAGAGTTGCAACTTAAAAAAAACACCCATAATATAGACCCGCTTGAAGACTAACTCAGATTTCTCCCCCTTTGTCATCAAATGACCAAAAGGATCGAAACTGAGGACTAACGCCCCTGAAGAATTTCAAGTCGATGGAGGAGCGCCAGCGTTGTCGGGGTTGTTTGTTGTAGCATGGCTCGCCGCAGTTGTCGCCCAAATCTTCATACTCATCGTTGTCACACGATGAAGAATAAGAGCTGGCCACCGATCGTGAACTTTGACCTCTTGAATTTCTTCTGAGGAGGTGCGCATCACCAAATTCTTCCTTGAGACCCATAGTCTTCAGTTCTTCAAATTATAGACATGAGTGAGGACAGCCCAAAGGGTTGAGGGTTTCATGAAGGTAGTAGTGGTTTTTCTTCACCGCATTATGTGTTGAGGTCATGTTGTGAAGAATTGCACCAAACCGACGCTTTATCCATTTGTGATTGCGATCAACCTTCCGATGAAGACCGAGGAGTAACTCACGGTCATCATCACCCGGTGCCGTGGCTTTGAGGATTTTGCTTGGCCGAGGTATTTGCGGCAAGTGTCATGTAGCGTAATCGCCATTGGTAGAGTAAGATGTAGCCAGCGAAATTGACCATCCAATGGACGAATGTTTTCATCGATCACAGAGCTGCCTTGCCTCCGCCATCAATGGGAGGCAAGTAGCTACCGTGGTTCAGAGTATCGCTTTATAATTCAAAGGAAGACCTTGCCCTTATGAATCTCATAATCCAAGGCGATAGGGCTTCAAATAATGGTGACATAGCAACATTTGCCGAGTCCTCATGAAGAAATCATGGAAGTTGACGGAACGCCATGAATGATGTTGAAAAGCATATTCTTCATGATGCCAACGATATCTTCATCATTTGAGTCGTGGCCTTTGATAGGACTCATTGTCTTTGTCAAAATGCGATAGACAGTCCGAGGCATACAGAGCAATTCCTTGACGAGGAATTTGGTTGTGGGCCTGCCTGTGCTTCAAAGGCTTCATGAGCACTTGCATGTAGTGATTTGTCGCTTAGGGTCATTGTAGATGCAACGCAATCGCCATGGGGAGGATCAAGAGGAAGGACACGAAGAAATTCAGTTGCCGTGCCTTGTAGTGTGTGTTTTCAGTCATCCAATCCAACACCCATGAATTGACATCTTCAAAGCTCCAATGATATGCAAGCAGTATGAGAACTCAAGAATGAGTTCTTCATTCCAATCACGTATGACATTGCAGAAATTGAGTAATCCTGCATCGTGAAGAACACTGAGGACTGGCTCGAAGCATGGCAGAGATTCCATATCCACATGAGGAATATGTTCATGATCAAAGATTTTGTCCTTGTCAAACAACACTGAGGAATAGAAGTTGGCTAGACTAGCAGTCCAGAAACGCATCTTCCTTATGCGAGTAGAGTCATATGGGTTGTAGTCAGTGAAGAACACATGCTCAGAAAAGAAGTCTTCAGCCTTGAACTTTTGCTTACTTGAGAACGGATTCTTCGGCTTGGGCAGAGGAGTGTCAGTGATTTGCAACACAACCCCAGGAATCGCGAGCTGAGGTGCTTCAGGCTGAGGAATTTCTGGTTCCTCTTCTTGTGCAACTTGAGGATCAGCAGCAGCAGGTTCATCAGCACTAGTGGCCGGAATATCTTCATGAATAGAAGGAGTGGGATGAGTTTCTTCAGAGCCCATCGAATCAAGTTGTTGCCGGGACCGAGGAATCTGGTAGGTGTGAATGGAGGAGTATTGGGATGCCGATTTTCCCAAAAGTCATCATTCATCACAGTGTGGTGCATCCAATATCCACATCTTCATCTTCAATTTCTCAACACCACCTCTTCACCGTGAACCGAGGCATAGGTGAGGAAATGATCCGGCGTGTGAGGGATTGTGTCCACTTCAATTTCTCATCAAACTGCTTCGACGAAGCAGCAGAATGATGTTCTTCATTAGATCCGCTTGGGATCTTGTAGTATTCTCCAAAAGGAACAATTTCCTTTGATGACATGGAGGAAATTGGAACAGATCAATAGGATGTTCAAGTGAGCTGGTCATTGGCTTCATTTTCTTCGAGTCAAGAATTTGACGCAGCTGATGCCTTCTTTTCTTCATCGCAGCTCGCTTCAGCCTTTTGGTCTTCTTCACTTCATAGGCGTATGGAAGAATTGGAGTTGGCGAGGCGCGGAGGAGCCGAGGACTTTGGTTGATTTTTTCAGCGCAATCGATGCAGCTGTTCTGATCTCTTTAGTTTCTTCAGCGCACCACTAGTGGATGCCCGCAATTTCTTCAGCGGCTGGGATGGAGTCATCAGCCTCGAACTTACATTTTCATCAGCAGTTGAAAGTCATCGGGTGGCCGCATGTTCTTCAAGAAGCTAAGCAGAGTCTCGCAATCAAGATTTTCTTGCTACGATGGGGCAGCATCATTTGTCATTTTCTTCGTCAGTTGATTTAATCGCACTTTGGCTCCTTGCCAATCGAATAGTATGCATCAAGTCTTTGCCGAGGGCTTGATTTCGATCGAGCCCGAGAAGTTCCTCGTGTCATTCTCGACAACGCTTTTCTTCAAGAGCTTCTCCTTCCTCAGATTGCTTTCTTGATCTCTCTTGCCTTCTCAAGTTTCCATTTCTCTTGAGTGATGAAATGGGTCAAGATGTGACTTTGATCGAGTCGAGGCAGATCGTGCATTGGAGTGTTTGGATCCTTGTGCCGAGGTCAATATAGTCGAGGATTTTCTTCGATCCAAAAGCAAGTGGGCACGTATGTGCCTTTGGCTCTAGCGCCTTCACTTGCTCTGTCTCTAATGATTTCGCAAGTTCATCATCGTAAGCTTCATCATCGAGGGCACTTGAATGCAACCTGCTTTCCTTGACTGGCCGAGGACCGCGCCGAGCTGTTGCTTTAGTCTTCAACAGAGTGGGGCCCGATGAGGACATTGGTGCACCGAGGACCTTGCCGAGACACTGTAAGCAATTGAGAAACCCGTAGTCCTTTGACATGTAGCCGATGCACAGGAGTTGAGGACTTTGGTGGAGCAGAGCGGTCCGAGGAATTTGCCGTGAGGGCATAGCCGAGGAACTTGGCCGTGAGGGCGCTGCTGGTGAAGCACTTGGCTTATGAAAGGCTTCTTTGGCATTGATTTCCTTGGCTTGACCGAGGCCTCAATAGCAGCAGCAGCAGCAGCAGAATCCTCATTGAATTTCCTCACCGCCTCCTTGGCTTGTCGTGCTAATTTTGCTTGGCGCCTAGCCCATTCTTCAGAAAGTCCTCACCACTTTTGATGCTAGTGGATCAGCTACTTGGCCAAAGCCAATGGAGCTCTTGGGCGTGGAGGATTTAAAGCGAATTTCTTCATGTACTTCGGAGTTACATATCTGATTCTCCATTCTCTTGCCCATCTCCGCTCAATCTCTCAATGCGACCTTGCGCTTGATTTTTGTTCTCTGTGCCAAATTTCGCTTCATCGTGTGCAATAATCCTTGTATATGTCATCGTGGATCTCAAAGCAGTCATGACCTCAGCTTCTTTCCTCCTTTCATGGTCTCTTTCCTTCAGCCATATTCTTAGACGAGGAATTTGAACAATTGAACACTCAAGAAGTATGCAGTTTTTCTTCGAGGAACGCTGCAAATGAGTTAAGTTGATGAGAACCTAGTGATTCAAAGAATGACATGAGTACCGTGAACAGAGTGTAGGTGCGAGGAATTTGGAGAGGTCATATGCTCTCGTAAGATTTTTGAAAAAACAAGTTTTGAGGAATTTGACCAGTTGAGTTTTGAGGAATTTCACTAAGCGCTTTGTCTTAGGTTCCAGAGTTGTACAGATCAAGATCCACACAATTGAGGAATCTTGAAGAAAATGAGTGCTTAGAGAAATGGATCAAGAGCATACAAAGGTGTGAGGTGTTCATATATGTGAAGATTTTAAGAATAAACACCTTTGAAGATTTTCAGAAAGCTTGAGAATCAAAGTGAGTAATAAAAGTAACTTTTAATTACCCGAATCAAGAACACGATTTAACCGAGATGAACAGAGGTGAAGTTCGCTTGTTAGATCTCCCACGCCCTAACTTGGCAGAGGGAGACAGCTACGGCGACGGCGGAGTGAAGATTTTCGAATCGCTGCAGTACGACGGGCGACGAGGTCGAGGCAAGAAGCTCTTCCTCACCGGGCGACGATGGAGAAGCGGCGGCGCTTAGGGTTTGAGGAGCTCGAGCGAGAGACGGTGGCCGAGCGGAGTAAATGAAGTGAGGAAGGGAGAGGGTATTTATAGCCATGGTAAAAACTGTTCGCTCAAGATTTTGGGACTAACATGCCCTCGCCCTTTCTCCTTCACGCGACATATGTCACCCACGCATCGTGCGTATGAGATCGTAAGATCGTGGGTGAATATAATAATGCATCGTGGGATGCGGAACGGTTTGAGCGGCAAAACCAAAAATCTGGATAAGATTTGTTTTAAAGTTCCGTTCGCAATTTCTTCAGCTGACAAGGACACAGTGAAGATTTTGAACGAGTTTCAAATAGAACGCACATGAAGAATTTGTGAATGGATTGGTTTGAGTATAGCATAGAGGGGGAAGGGTCCGATCAAATTCACTTAGCAAAGAAACCAACTTGAAGAAATAGCCATAAGTGAATGCTGTAGAGGACATAAACTCATATATATATATATAGCCAATGAAGAAAAACGACGGAAACGGTGAAGATTTTGCAAAGTTGAAGAATTTGAAAAAACTGAAGAATTTCAAAAATTGAGGAAAAACTCAAATTGAAGATTTTCAACTTTTTGTGGTGGCGTGACTCCATCAGATAAGAATGATGATTTCGTACACCTGCATAATTGTCGAGGGTTCTCGAGAATCAAATTCTTCATTAATTTCTTCACACTTAGAGTGTCATTCTTCATTTATTGAAGAAAACGTTTTTTCATGTGTTGCACATCTAAGTCATCAATTTTGCATAAGTGTTAGGATGTGTCCTTTTCAAAGAACATTTGAAGATTCTAAGATATTTAGCTCACACCGCAACTTGCTAAATCTCTTCTCATCCAAGGGCTTAGTGAAGATATCAGCTAGCTGTTCTTCACCTTCACGTGCTCGATGGAGATGTCACCTTCAACACATGATCACGAAGAAAATGATGACGAATCAGATGTGCTTTGTCTTCGAAAGTGCTGAACTGGTTGTGAGCAATCTTAATGGCACTCTCATTGTCGCAGAGGAGAGGCACATTCTTCACATTGACGCCATAGTCCTTGAGGGTTTGCTTCATCCAAAGCAGCTTGAGCACAGAAGAGCCAAGAGCAATGTATTCAGCTTCAGCAGAGATAAGTGATACGCAGCTCGCTTTTTTCGAGGACCAATGCACCAAAGATCGTCCGAGGAAATGACAAGTACCAGATGTTGACTTGCGGTCCACACGGTCACCAAAGATAGTCGAGTCGTAATATCCAATGAGATCAAAAGCAGAGCCCTTGGGGTACCATAATCCTAGTGTTGGTGTGTGAGCTAGATATCAAGAATATGCTTCACAGCCTTATGGTGTGATTCTTCTGCAGCTTGAAATCGAGCACACATGCAAACACTAAGCATTATATCTCGCCTAGATGCACATAAGTACAATAAAGAACCAATCATGGAGTGGTATACCTTGTGATCAAGTCAATACCATTTTCATCAAGGCATAGATGGCCATTTGTGGGCATAGGAATTTTGATGCCTTTGCAATCTTGCATGCCAATTTCCTCAAGACATCTTTTGAGGTATTTCTCCGGATATGAATATGCCATTTCGCTGTCGATTTAATTTGGAGACCTAAGAAGAATTTCAACTCTCCCATCATAGACATTTGATATTCTTCACTCATCATATAGGCAAATTCATCACTATAACATTTGTCAGTACAGCCAAAGATAATATCATCAACATATATTTGGCACACAAACAGTTCACCATCATAAGATTTAGTAAAGAGAGTAGGGTTGAGTGAACCGGGTGTGAAGCCATTCTTCATGCAGAATTCCTTCAATGTATCAAACCACGCCCGAGGGGCTTGCTTGAGGCCATAGAGGGCCTTATTGAGTCTGAAGACTTTGTCGATTCTTGGATCTTCAAAACCTGGGGTTGAGCAACATATACTTCTTCCTCAAGCTTACCATTGAGGAATGCACTTTTCACATCCATTTGATATAAGATGATATCATGATGGTTAGCATAAGCAATATGCTAATAGCCTCAAGTCTAGCAACAGTGCAAAAGTTTCATCAAATCAATTCCTTCAACTCGTGTGTAGCCTTGAGCTACTAGTCGTGCCTTTATTCCTCACCAAAAGGCCATTTTCATCTTGCTTGTTGCGTAGATCCATTTTGTGCCAATGATATTATGCTTATGCAGGATCTCAGCGATCACCAGCCTCCTACCATTGTTAAGCTCGAATCGATGTAATTCTTCTTGCATAGCTCTAATCCACTGCTCCAAATGCTTCATCTACCTTAGTGGGCTCTGTGATAGAGACAAAAGCATAGTGCCCACAAAAGTTAGATAAATGTGAAGCTTTTGAGCGTGTGAGAGGACCTGGTGCGCTAATGTCATCGATGATCTTCTCCACTTGCACTTCTTTTACAATGCGAGGATGAACTGGTTGTCGCTAGGAATTTGATCAGATTTTCTTCAAAGACCATTTTCCTCATCATGTCCTTCAGTGCATCACTGACGCTCTTCATGAACAGGAATGAATTCTTTAGCAGATTCTTCAAGAGGAATGACATCCTCGCTGCCTTGAACTTGATAGAATCCTCAGTGCTGGTTCATCTAACACGTATGTAGGTGCTCTTTTGCAGCCATTATTTTCATCGAACCACACATCTACAAAGGTCAACAATCTTGTGAAGAACAATGTTGAAGACTCAGAGGTGTGCGAGTCCTTTCCGAACCAAGCATGAAACCTTCATGTGCTTTCGTGAAATTTAGAGTTGTGGTGAGGATCTCTAATCCAACATTTAGCAATCAAGACTTTGAAATAACTCACATTGGGTTTATTGTCGTGAGGAGTTCATAGGCCGCCTTCTTGAAGAATTTGTGAAGATATACTGCTGATGATGTGGCACGCAGATCAATTGCATCAATCCAAAATGCCGAGGCGCTTTGTTTCATCAAGCATAGTGTGAGCCATCTCAACAAGAGATCTGTTCTGCGCCCACAACACCATTTTGCCGAGGAGTATAGGGAGCAGATAACTCATGAGTAATACCAAGTTCATCAAGATAGGCATCAAGACCAGAATTTTGAACTCAGGCCCATTGTCACTTTTGATGTGCTTGATCTTCACACCAAAGTTGGTTCAAGCCCTCGAGGAAAATCGCTTGAAGACTTCCCGCACTTCATGTTTGCAAGTAACAATGTGTACCCATGTATATCGAGAATAATCATCAACAATGACAAAACCATATAAAGATGCATCATTAGTGACCTGAGTAATGATTAGGTCCAAGAGGTCCATGTGAAGCAATTCAATGGACGGTAGTGGTTATGATAGTCTTCACGGATGCTTGGCCTTGGTCATTTTTCCAGCTTCACAGTTCGCGATAAGTGATCCTTGAGGAATTTGACATTCTCAATGCCAATGACATGCTTCTTCTTCGCAAGCTGCAGTAAATTCCTCATGCCTCATGTGACTAAGTCGTCGATGCCATAGCCAGCCTTCCAAGCTTTTGCAAGTAGGCACACGGCTGGTTGTGGACCAGAGAGAAATCAACAATATACAAATCTCCTCTCCTAAAGCCTTCAAGACTTTGGAATTGTCACCCATAATCACAACACAAATGATATTTGCCAAAGACACCAACCATATCAAGATCACAAAGCATTGAGACTAACATGAGATTGTATCCTAAGGACTCAACAAGCATGACTTTGTCCATGTGTTTATCCTTAGAGATTGCAACCTTACCAAGACCCAATACCGACTTTTGCCTTTGTCAAGAAAGATGATATGCTTCAGAGGTGACGGTGATAAGGAGCATCCATCAATAGATTCTTGTCACCAATATGTGATTCGTACATCCACTATCGAGGACCCATTCAAAGGTTTTGGGTTGATCATTCCGCAGATGAATTAGTGTAGCGCATAATATCATATGCTTCATCGTGAAGAATATGATATCAATTTCATCGATGAATTTCATCAAGAAGTAAACAGATATAGCAAGATGAGGACGTGTGAAATGAAACTTCATTTCATCATGATTCGCCTGGCCCTTTCAGCATTTTCGCACAGTCCCCAAAGAAATTCTTCGACGTTAAAGCTTGTCCGAGACCTGACCTCGCAGAAGAGATTAGTTCTTTTCTTCACCACCCACATCTCAAGGGGTGGCAAAGAGTTCATCACTCATGAAAGCACCATATGAGAATGGTGGCAAAGATGCCAAACCATTTCGCTTCACATAAGAGGGGTTAGGTAAGCATATGAATAAGCAGAAATTCTTCGAGGACTTATGAACATAATGGTTTGAAGAAGAATGCACATATTCATAGCCCTTAGCTCTATCCTCATGAGACAGAAGTTGTTAGCATAATGATAATCATATGAGGACTTTGATCCTTTGAGGAATTTGATCCATGTGAGGAATTTGGTCCAGATGAGGACTTGGATCCATATGAAGAGTTTGGTCCATATGAAGAATTCGCTCTGGGGTTCCTGTTTTCATGTGTGATGTCCTGAGGACATTCACCAAGACTTTCAACATAACTTTTGGGAACCCAGATTGTCTTCATAGGGAACCGCTCCTCAGCTTAGTGCCAACATATCTAGCAAATACTTCACCATTCTGATTTTTGAACAGTTTATAGTTGAGTCAAATGACTCATCGAAGAATGAGGAGATTCACATGTAAAGCCAGATAAGTTAGATGGATCAACTGAGGTCCTTTGCAAAGAACCGATGAGGTTTTGGGGTACCGCCAAAGCTTCCAATATGTTCCATCAAGATTGAGTTTCTCTCAAAGGCAATACCTCTTTCCTAGGGTTTCGTTGAGGATCTGCTTTTAAGCACATCACAAAGTGTATGGTGCCCTTTGAGGCTTTTGTACATGCTCGCATGTACAATTCCTTCAGCCCTGCATTGTCAAGGATACTAGCAATGTCCTTAGATGAGGAATTAGTGACAAGAGAGGCAGATGAAGAATTTGTAACAGTTGAAGCATTTGAACATTGTGTGAAGAATTAGCGATTCACGCTCAATGCACTTTAAGCATGGGGGAACAAATTCTTCCCGAGAAGCGCTTGATTTGTTGAGCTAGTAATGAATCACGCCCTTCTCAAGATCTTCATAACACACTCTTAGCTTGTCAAGATCTTCCTTTCTTTGAAGAGATTCAGAAGAAAGCTTCTCGTGATTTTGCTTTTCTTGAAGAAATTCATAAGAAAGTTTCTCATGATCGATAATAGAGTGTTATGATGACTTTGAGGGTTATCAAACCTAGACTCAAATCTCAAGATTTTCACCAGGCTTTAGTGCGATCCATTTCTTCACCCAACATATCATCACTTTTGTCTAGCATGTTTTGAACCTTTTCAAAAGCCCGTTGTTGTTTTACAGCAATCTTAGCAAGTTTAGAGTAGCTGGCTTGAGATCCTCATCGATTCATTTTCACTAGATTCAGAGGAGTTGTATTTGAGTACCTTAGCACCTTTCGCCATGAAGCAATAGGTGGGAGCGTAGCCATCATTATATTCATCGCTTGTTGGTGGGCCGTTTCTTCAGTTTGAAGATGGACTTGTCGACGAAAGCAAGAGCGACGGCCGCACTCGCCACACCAGATTCAGATTCTTCAGATGCCTCCTCTTTATCATTTTCCTCAGATTCAGCTTCAGAGTCCATTTCCTGCCAATGAATGCCCGAGCCTTCTTGGAGCTGCTCTTCTAGTGAGATGAAGACTTCGAGGATTTTGATGATTTAAGATTTTGACGATTTCTTCTTCTTCTTTGCATCATCGTAACTCGTAATCCTTGTATTTCTTCTTCTTCATTTCCTTTTCCCACTAAGGACAATCTTGAATATAGTGACCAGGTTTCTTGCATTTGTGGCACAGCCTTCTCCTATAGTCATCGGATGAGGAATCACCGCTTGAGGATTTTCCAAAGCGACCACGCCTTGAGAACTTCTGAATTTCTTCACGAGCAAAGCTAGCTCCTCGCTCAATTCTTCAGATCACCAAGGCTACTACCGTAATCCTCACATTCAGAGTCGACACAGCCTTGGCCTTCGTGGCACGTGGTTTGCCATAGTTTGAACCATAGAGATCTCTTTTCGCAAGTCGAACTCGTGAGTATTTAGCCTTTGAGGATATCAGCAGGATCAAGAGATTTGTAGTCACCGATTCTTGTATCATCAGTCCCAGAGTATCAAATGAGGAATCGTTTATCTCAACAGCTTTTTCACCACCTCATGATCGTGATGTCATGGCACCGAGGGCTTGAAGCTCATTTGAGATGTCGCGTGAGGCGATCAAATGTTTGTTGGACATTTTCATTGTCGAAGTCTTTTGAAGCGGTTGAAGAGATTCCAAGAACATCAACTCGAGAGTCACGCTGAGTTGAGACTCCTTCATTTACTTTGGACAGCCTATCCTAGATAAGCTTAGCAGTTTCCAAGGCACTCACTCTTCCATACTGCCCTTTGCTCAGATGGCCACATATGATATTCTTCGCTTGAGAATCGAGTTGCTTGAATCTCTTCACATCGGTAGCGTTCAGTGAGGGTGAGACAGAGGGAACACCATTTTCCACAACATACCAGAGATCGTTATCAATTGCCTCAAGATGCATTCGCATCTTGTTCTTCCAAAGAGGGGTAGTCCATCCCATCAAAGGTAGGACACCCAGCCGAGACCTTGATCATACCATGCTTCGATATAACTAAAACTCCAAAGCGTTAAACCAAAATCACACGTAACAAGGAGTACCTTCCTCCGATACCAATTGAAAGTGCATTATATCGACTAGAGGGGGGTGAATAGGCGATTTTATGTA
>JAHHZJ010006668.1:0-20962 GCA_021437245.1 Aegilops speltoides | reverse complement strand
AGTAAAGAGACTTGCCGGAACAGATTGAACTAGGTATTAGATACCGACGATCAAATCTGCAAGTAACATACCGATGACAAAGGGAACAACGATGTTGTTGGCGGTTTCGACCGATAAAGATCTTCATAGAATATGTAGGAACCAATATGGGCATCCGTGTCCCGCTATTGGTTATTGACCGAGACGGTCTCGTCATGTTCACATTGTTCTCGAACCGTAGGGTCCGCACGCTAAGGTTTCAATGAGCTTATATTATGAGTTTATGCATTTTGATATACCAAGTTTGTTCGAGTCCCGATGGATCAGAATGACGAGGAGTCTCGAATGGTCGAGACATAAAGATTGATATATTGGACAACTATATTCGATACCGAAAGGTTCCGGAAGTTTTCAGAGAAACTGGAGTGCCGGGGTTACCGAACCCCCGGAGAGTTAATGGGCCAATGGGCCTAGGTGGAAGAGAGGGCGGCCAGGGGGCGGCGCCTCTCCCTCCAACCCATTGATTAGGAGGGGGGCGCCCTTTCCTTCCCCTCCTCCTTCATTCCCTCCTAGTAGGAGAGGAAAGGAGGAATCTACCCTACTAGGAGGAGGATTCTCCTCCTTGGCGCGCCCCAAGGGGCCGGCCAGCCTCCCTCCTCCTTTAATTACGGGGTAGGGGCACCAGACACACAAGTTGATCATTGAGATCGCTCTCAGCCGTGCGCCCCTCCACGATATTACACCTCGTCATATTGTAGCGTGCTTAGGCGAAGCCCTCCGGACAGAGAACATCGATCGCCACCATGCCGTCAGGCGAAACTCCCCGCACTCTCCGCTGGATCGAGATCGGGGCATCATCGAGCAGACGGTGTCAAGAACTGGAGGTGCCGGAGTAATGGTGCTTGGATCGTGAACCGGAGGACGACGACTACTTCCCTACGCTAGCCAACACTTCCGCTTCACCACGAGGGTACGAGACAACACTCTCCCTCTCGCTATGCATCACCATGATCTTGTGTGTGCGAGGAAATTTTTGAAATTACTACGCTCCCAACAAAGGGCATCCGAGCCAGGTTTTATGCGCTGATGTTATATGCACGAGTAGAACACAAGTGAGTTGTGGACGATATAAGTCATAACGCCACCAAAGATGTCATACTTTGTTCAGCGGTATTGAGATGAAGCGCCCGACCGACATTACGCCAGACGCTTACGGAGACTGGTTTCACTGCTACGAGCACTCGTGCTTAAAGGTGGCGGGTGTCTGCTTTCTCACTTTAGTTGAACCGAAAAGACTACGCCCGGTCCTTGTGAAGGTTAAACGGAGTCTATTTGACAAACTATCATTGTGGTTTTGATGGAGGTAAGAACGGTTTTGCAAGCCCGAAAGTACACGTAAAATTTGCAACAACAAAGTAGAGGACGCCTAACTTGTTTTTGCAGGCATGTTGTGATGTGATATGGTCAAGACATGATGCTATATTTTATTGTATGAGATGATCATGTTTTGTAACCGGTTATCGGCAACTAGTAGAGCCATATGGTTGTCGCTTATTGTATGAAATACAAACGCCTGTAATTGCTTTACTTTATCACTAAGTAGCGATAGTCGAGAAGCAATAGATGGCGAACGACAACGATGCTACGATGGAGATCAAGGTGTCGCTACCGGTGACGATGGTGATCACGAGTTTCGGAGATGGAGATCACAAGCACAAGATGATGATGGCCATATCATATCACTTATATTGATTGCATGTGATGTTTATCCTTTATGCATCTTATCTTGCTTTGATCGACGGTGGCATTTTAAGATGATCTCTCACTAAAATTATCAAAAAGTGTTCTCCCGAGTATGCACCTGCAAAGTTCGTCGTCGAGACACCACGTGATGATCGGGTGATAAGCTCTACGTCCATCTACAACGGTGCAAGCCGTTTTGCACACGCTAATACTTGGTTAAACTTGACGAGCCTAGCATATGCAGATATGCCCTAACACGGAGACCAAAAGGTCGAGCGTGAATCATATAGTAGATATGATCAACATAATGATGTTCACCATTGAAAACTACTCCATCTCACGGATGATCGGTTATGGTTTAGTTGATTTAGATCACGGATCACTTAGATGACTAGAGAGATGTCTGCCTAAGTGGGAGTTCTTAAGTAATATGATTAATTGAACTTAAATTTATCATGAACTTAGTACCGATAGTATCTTGCTTGTCTATGTTTGTTCGTAGATAGATGGCTCTGGTTGTTGTTCCGCTGAATTTTTATGCGCCTTGAGAAAGCAAAGTTGAAAGATGCCGGTAGCAATTACACGGATCGGGTCCAGAATCTCGAGGATTATCCTCATTGCTGCACGTAAGAGTTACGCCCGAAGCACCGCTGGGTGCCGTGCCCGGCCGATGTAACCGAACGTAAGAACGCCGCGCAGCAAAGCGATGACTACTTATAGTTCAGGTGCCATGCTTTACCTTAGAACCGGTCTTCAACGACGTTGAACGCCATGGAGCATATGAGATGTTCCAGAGTTGAAGTTAATATTTCAAGCAAATGCCCGGATTGAGAGATATGAAGTTCCAATAAGTTCTATAGCTGCAAGATGGAGGAGAATAGTTTCACAAGGAACATATACTGTTTGGTATAACAATCACTTGATTCAACCGAGTAATCTTCCGATGATAGTGTCATGATGTAATTCTTCAATCACGCCACCAAGCTACAAGAGCTTGTGATGAACTATAATATGCAAGGGATGAACAAGACTATTCTCGAGCTCTTCCATGCCAAAGCCGGAGGTAGAAATCAAGAAGGAGCATCAAGTGTTGATGGTCAACAAGACCACTAGTTTCAAGAAAAGGGCAAAGGGAAGAAGAAGGGGAACTTCAAAGAACGCAAGCTTGTTTCGCCAAGAGAAGAAACCCGGTATGGACCTAAGCCTGAAATCAGTGCTTCTACCGCAAAGATCGACACCGAAGCGGAACCTGCCCAAGTATTACGGATAAGAAAGATGGCAAAGTAAACAAAGGTATATGTGATATACATGTTATTGATGTACCTAACTAGAGCTCGTGAAAAGAGCACCGGTGTTGGAAATATGCCCTAGAGGCAATAATAAAAGGATTATTATATTTCAATGTTCATGATAATTGTCTTTGTTCATGCTATAAATGTATATCCGAAATCGTAATACACGCGGTGAACACTTAGACCCAATGAGTCCCTAGTGAGCCTCTAGTCGACTAGCTCACAGATGAATAGATAGTCATGGTTTCACTATGGACATTGGATGTCGTTGATAACGGATCACATCATTAGGAGAATGATGTGATGGACAAAACCCAATCATAAGCATAGCATAAAAGATCGTGTAGTTCGCTTGCTAGAAGCTTTGCCAATGTCAAGTATCTCTTCCTTCACCATGAGATCGTAACTTCCCAGCTACCGAGGAGTGCTTTGGTGTATCAAACGTCACAACGTGAATCGGGTGACTATAAAGGTGCATTACGTATCTCCAGTATCTCGCGGTTGCACGATCGAGACTGGATTTGTCATCCGCATGACGGAGAGGTATCTCCGCCCACTCGTAATGCATCATCATAATGAGCTCAATGTGACCAAGGTGTGGCCATGGATCATGCATTACTAAGACGAGTAAAGTGACTTGCCGTAACTAGACCTAACAAGGTATTGGGATACCGACGATCGAAGTCTCGCAAGTAACGCATCGATTGACAAAGGAATTGTATATGTGGTTTGATCGAATCTCGACATCGTGGTTCAACCGATGAAATCATCGAGGAGCATGTGGAGCAACATGGATATCCGCATCTCATTGTTGGTTATTGCCCGAGAGTTGTCTCGGCCATGTCACTTGTTCTCGAACCCGTAGGGTCTACACACTTAAGGTTCATGACGCTTAGGGTTAGTAGGGTCAAGCATGTGACCACCGAATGTTGTTCGAGTCCTGATGAGATCCCGACGTCACGAGGAGTTCCAAGGGTCCGGAGGTAAAGAATAATATATAGGAAGTGGTGATTCGCCATCGAAAGTTTCGGGTCTAGGCAACGACCACCAAGGGTCCTGGGTCCACCGGTGGGGCCACCTATCCCTGAGGGCCCCATGGGCCGAGATGGGAACCAGCCCACGGGGCCTGCGCCCCAGGCTCACCTCGCGCCTAGGGTTGAAACCCTAGGGGCGGGGCGCCCACCGGCTTGGGGCACTCCACCCCTTGTCGCCACCGGAGATTGATCTCCAGGCCGCCACTTCTGTGGGGTATAAAGGGGGGGAGAGGGGGCTGACCAACTCCCAAGGCGCAGCCCTCCTCCCCAACACATCTCCTCCGAAGAGCTCGCGAAGCTCTGCCGAGTATCGCTTCCACCATCACCACGCCTGGCTGCCGGTGGAGTTGTTCTCAACCTCTCCTTCCCTTGCTGGATCAAGAAGGAGGAGACGCCGTCAGTCTGCACGTGCAGTTGAACGCGGAGGTGCTGTCCGCTCAAGACTTGGCATCGGTGATCTCAATCACGCTCGAGTACGACTCCATCATCACCTTGCAAGCTTCGCACGCGATCTACAAGTGGTATGTAGATGCAACTCTCTCGCTACTCGCTGCTTAGATGAACTCATAGATGGATCTTGGTGAAGCCGTGAGGAAAATTTTAATTTTCCGCAACGCCCCCAACAAGGGCATCATGAGCTAGGTCTATGCGTAGTTCTTAATGCACGAGTAGAACACAATTTGTTGTGGGCGCTGATCTTGTCATCTTACTTGCCTCTACTAGTCTTTTTTCTTGCTCAACGGTGTGGGATGAAGCGTCCCGACCAACCTTACGTGACGCTACGTGAGACCGTTCCACCAATCGACATGCACTAGTTGCATAAGGTCTGGCGGGTGTCCGCTCTCCCACTTTAGTTGGAGCGGATTCGATGAACAGGCCCTTATGAAGGGTAAATAGAAGTTACAAAATCACGCTTGTGGTGATTCGAGGTAAGAAAACGTTTGCTAGAACCCAATCGATCCACGTAAAAGATGCAACAACAATTAGAGGACGCCTAACTTGTTTTTGCAAAGGATTGATCATGTGATGTGATATGGCCGAAGTTGTGATGAATGATGAATTGTGATGTATGAGATCATGTTCTTGTAATAGGATTCACGACTTGCATGTCGATGAGTATGACAACCGCAGGAGCCATAGGAGTTGTCTTTATTTTAGATGACCATGTGTCATTGAAGAACCATGTAAACTACTTTACTTCATTACTAAACGCTAGTCATAGAAGTAGAAGTAGTCGTCATGTGACAACTTCATGAAGACACGATGATGGAGATCATGATGATGGAGATCATGGTGTCAAGCGTGACAAGATGATCATGGAGCCCCAAGATGGAGATCAATGGAGCTTGATGATATTGGCCATATCATGTCACAACTATATAATGCATGTGATGTTTATTATGTTTATGCATCTTGTTTACTTAGGACGACGGTAGTAAATAAGATGATCCTTCAAAAATTTCAAGAAGTGTTCTCCCTAACTGCGCACCGCTGCTACGCTCGTCGCTTCTAAGCACCACGTGATGATCGGGTGATGGATCCTTACGCTCACATACAACGTGTAAGACAGCCACACATAAAACACTTAGGGTTAACTTGACGAGCCTAGCATGCGTATATGGCCTCGAACACGGAGACCCGAAGGTCGAACACGAGTCGATGGAAGATACGATCAACATGAAGATGTTCACCGACGATGACTAGTCCGCCTCACGTGATGATCGGACACGGCTAGTCGACTGGATCGTAACACTTAGATGACTAGAGGGATGTCTAATCTAAGTGGGAGTTCATAATTTGATTAAGAACTTTATTATCATGAACTTAGTCTAAAACCTTGCAAATATGTCTTGTAGATCAATGGCCAACGCTAATGTCAACATGAACTTCAACGCCTTAGAGAAAACCAAGTCGAAAGATGATGGCAAGAAATATACGGACCGGTCCGAACCCGAGGATCATCCTCATAGCTGCCAGAAGCAATATGTCCTAGAAGGACCGCTAGGTGCCGCCTCCCGTCCCTGCAGAACCAAGACGCGAACGCTAAACTCGTGGCGATGATTACTCCTCGCTCAAAGGCGGCATGCTCTACAGAACCGGGCTCCAAAAGCGCTTTGAGCATCACGAGCATATGAGATGTTCAAGAGCTGAAACTAGTTTTCCAAGCTCCGGTCGAGATATGATGTCTCCGGCAAGTTCTACTTGTAAGATGGAGGAGAACACCGCCAAGGAGCACATCCTCAAGATGTCTGGGTCAGCACAACGATGACCCGCTTGAACATTAACCTCCCGATGAGGCGTCATCGACAGTAATCCTCCAGCTTCCCACCAAGCTACAAGAGCTTTGTGATGAACTACAACATGCGTGGGATGGTAAAGACCATTCCGGTGTTCTCGATGTCAAGTCACAGAGGCTGAAATCAAGAAAGAACATCAATGTTGATGGTCAATAAGACCACTAAGTTCAAGAAGGGCAAGGGTAAGAAGAATCAAGAAGGACGGCAAAGATGTTGCCGCCTTGAAGCCGCTTGCCGGAAGAAGTCAAAGAATGGACCCAAGCTCGAGACCGAAAGTGCTTTTTGCAAGGGAAGGGCATCGAAGCGGAACTGCCCCAAATACTTGCGGATAAGAAGGCCTAACACCAAAGGTATATTTGATATACATGTAATTGATGTGTACCTTACAAAGATCAGAGTAACTCCCGGTATTTGATACCGTGCCGCTGTTCATATTTGTAACTCTCAGCAGCAGAGCTGGAATAAACGGAGATCGCGAAGGACGAGGTGACGGCTGCGGAATGGTTCCGTGGTCGATGTGATCGCTGGCCGCACGCCGCTTCATTTACTTACGGGATTAGTTTTAAACCTCAATAATTGTTATTTAGTGCCAAGTTTGAGCATGAACATTGTATCCGATCTCGCTTGATACGAGATGGCTACTCATTTAAGTCGAGAATAATGGTTGTTCGATTTATATGAGAGATATGTTTTATGGTCATGCTCATGGTCAATGGTTTATTCTTAATGAATCTCGAGCGAATATTACACATGTTCATAGTGTGGATGCAAAAGATGTAAAGTTGATAACGATAGTCCCACATACTTGTGGTAATCGCCTTTGGTCACATTGGTGTCAAGTTTATGAAGAAGCTCCATGCCGATGGACTTTAGAGTCTCTTGATTATGAATCGCTTGACATGCTAACCTTGCTCTTGGGCAAATGACCAAGACTCGCTTCCGGAACAATGGAGCGAGCAACCAACTTGTTGGAAATCATACATACCGATGTAAAGCGGTCCAATGAGCGTTGAGGTCATGAGGATATCGTTATGTTCTCACTCACCGATGACTTAAGTAGATATGGGTATGTCTACTTAATGAAACACAAGTCCGAGACCTTTGAAAAGTTCAAGGAATTTCAGAGTGAGGTGAGAATCAACGTGATGAAAGATAAAGTTCCTACGATCGATCGTGGAGGAGAATATTTAAGTCATTAATTTACACACTTAATAAAATGTGGAATCGTTAACTCACGCCACTGAACACCTCAAATAAACGGTGTGTCCGAACGTCAGAATCACACTCTATTGGATATGGTGGTCTATGATGTTCACCGATTTACCGCTATCATTTTGGGATACGCCGAGACGCCTACATTCACTTTAAATAGGGCACCGCCTAAACCGCTGAGACGATAACCGTATGAATTATGGTTTGGGAAGAAACCTGCTGCTTCTAAAAGTTTGGGGATGCGATGCTTATGTCAAGAAACTACAACCTGAAAAGCTCAACCCAAGTCGGAAAATGCGATTATAGGATACCCTAAGGAAATCGTCGGGTATACCTTCTACTTAAGATCCAAGGCAAGGTCTTTGTTAAGAACGGATGCTCGAGAAAGAGTTTCTCTCAGAAGTAAGTGGAGGAAAGTAGAACTCGAAGTACTACCTCTCGAACGGGAAAGTGCAAACGCAGAAACCGCTCTCGTGATGCCCACACCAACTCAAGAGGAAAACGCTGATGATGATCAAGGTACTGATCGTTATTATCGAACTCAAGGTCCACGAGGACACGCGCACTCGCAGTGGTACGGCAACTGTTATGGAAATCATGTTAGACAACAATGAACCTTCGAACTATGAAGAAGTTAATGGCGGCCCGGATTCCAACAAATGGCTTGGAGCCATGAACCGAGATAGAATCCATGTATGAAAACAAAGTATGGACTTTGACAGATTGCCCATGATCGGCGAGTGATAGAAAATAAATGGATTTTAAGAAGAAGATGACGCGATGGTAATGTTACCATCTATAAGCTCGACTTGTCGCTAAGGGTTATCGATAAGTTCAAGGGATTGACTACGACATTCTTCCGTGAGCGGAAGCAAGTCCGTCTCAATCATGTTAGCAATTGCCGCATACTATGATTATGAGATATGGCGATGGACGCCAAACGCATTCCTTAATGGACATCTTAAGGAAGAGTTGTATGATGCAGCCGAAGGTTTTGTCGATCCTCGTAACGCTAATAAAGTATGCAAGCTCCAATGATCCATTTATGGACTGTGCAAGCATCTCGAGTTAGAACATTCGCTGATGAGATGATCAAAGCTTTAGTTTATGCATTATGGAGAAGCCTCATACATAAGAAAGTGAGGGAGCTCAGAGCATTCTATTATATGTAGATGACATATTTTGATGGGAAATGATACAAACTCCCGACAGATTAAGGCCTACTTGAACAAGTGTTTTCAATGAAGGACCTTGGAGAAGTCATATATTAGGCATCAAGATCTATAGAGATAGATCGAGACGCTTCATAGGTCTTTCACAGCACATGCTTGATAAGATTTTGAAGAGGTTCAAAATGGATCAGTCCAAGAAGGGTTCTGCCTATGTTACAGGTGTGAATTGAGTCAACTACCACCACCACGCAAAAGATAAAGAAGAGATGAGTGTCATCCCTATGCTTCAGCCATAGGATCTATTATGTATGCTATGTCAGGTACTGCATCTGATGTAAACCTTGTCGTAAGTTTGGCTGCAAGATACCAAAGTAACCCCGCAAGGAACACGGGATGGGTCAAGAATATCCCGGCACCAAAGGACAAAGGACATGTTTCTTATGGAGGAGACGAAGAGCTGTCAGAAGGGTTACGACGCTTAGCTTCACTCGATCCGATGACTTAAGTCACAAACCGGATACGCGTATATGTTGAATGGTGGAGCAAGAAGCTGCGTACCGCAAGGTAGCGCCGTATGGGATCTACGTGAAGCGGAGTACATGGCAGCCTTTGAGGCAGCGATGAAGCGATTTGGGTGAAGGAGTTCATCACCGACCTAGAGTCATACCCAATGCGCGTCGGGTTCAACTCTTCTCGTGACAACACCGAGCTATTGCCCTTGCCAAGGAGCCTGTGTCACAAGAAGACAGTGCACATCAAGCCGCTTCAACTCCATCCGTGAAAATGTTCAAGATGGAGACATAGAGATTTAAAGTGCACACGGATCCAATGTCGCAGATCCGCTGACTAAACCTTCGCAGTAAAACATGATCAACACCGTAACTCTATGGGTGTTCGATTCATCACAATGTAACTAGATTGGTGACTCTAGTGCAAGTGGGAGATCTGGAAATATGCCCTAGAGGCAATAATAAAAGGATTATTATATTTCAATGTTCATGATAATTGTCTTTGTTCATGCTAAATGTATCATCCGAAATCGTAATACACGTGAACACTTAGACCCAATGAGTCCCTAGTGAGCCTCTAGTCGACTAGCTCACAGATCAATAGATAGTCATGGTTTCTCGACTATGGACATTGGATGTCGTTGATAACGGGATCACATCATTAGGAGAATGATGTGATGGACAAGACCCAATCATAAGCATAGCATAAAAGATCGGTAGTTCGCTTGCTAGAAGCTTGCCAATGTCAAGTATCTCTTCCTTCAACCATGAGATCGTAACTCCAGCCACCGAGGAGTTTTGTGTATCAAACGTCACAACGAATCGGGTGACTATAAAGGTGCATTATGTATCTCAAAGTATCTGCTAATACATGGATCGAGATCGATTTGTCACTCCGCATGACGAGAGGTATCTCGGCCCACTCGGTAATGCATCATCATATGAGCTCAATGACCAAGGTGTTGGCCACGGATCATGCATTACGACAGTAAAGTGACTTGCCGTAACGACCGAACAAGGTATTGGGATACCGACGATCGAAGTCTCGCAAGTAACGCATCATTGACAAACGGAATTGTATATGTGGTTTGATCAATCTCGACATCGTGGTTCAACCGATGAAATCATCGAGAGCATGTGGAGCCAACATGGATCTAGACTCCCTGCTGGTTATTGCCCGAGAGTTGTCTCGGCCATGTTCTGCTGTCTCCAACCCGTAGGGTCTCACACTTAAGGTTCGTGACGCTAGGTTAGTAGGAAGTCAAGTATGTGACCACCGAATGTTGTTCGAGTCCTGATGAGATCCTGGACGTCACGAGGAGTTCTTAAGGGTCCGGAGGTAAATAATATATAGGAAGTGGTGATTCGCCATCGGGAAAGTTTCGGTTCACAGAAAGTACCGACCACCGAAGGGTCCTGGGTCCACCGGTGGGGCCACTATCCGGAGGGCCCCATGGGCCGAGGGATGGGAACCAGCCTGTGGGGCTGGTGCGCCCTCAGGCCCACCCCTCGCGCCTAGGGTTGAAACCCCAGGGGGCGCCCACCGGCTTGGGGGCACTCCACCCCTGTCAGCCTCGGAGATTGGATCTCAGGCCGCCACTTCTGTAAATGGCAAAGGGGGAGGGAGGCTGGCTGCACCAACCCCACGCAGCCCTCCCTCCCCAACACATCTCCTCCCAAGAGCTCGGCTAAGCCCCGCCGAGTAGCTTCCACCATCACCACGCCTGGCCGGTCGCGGAGGAGTCTTCCTCAACCTCTCCTTCCCTTGCTGGATCAAGAAGGAGGAGACGTCCGTCTCCGCACGCAGGTTGAACGCGAGGTGCCGTCCTGCTCAAGACTTGGCATCGTGATCTCAATCACGCTCGAGTAACGACTCATCATCACCTTGCAAGCTTCCACGCCGATCTACAAGTGGTATGTAGATAAATCTCTCTCGCTACTGCTGCTTAGATGAACTCATAGATGGATCTTGGTAGCCGTAGGAAAATTTTAATTTTCGCAACGCCCCAACACCTGGTATTTGATAATGGGTTCTATGCATATTTGCAACCGAAACCGACTACGGAATAAGCGGTAGCATCGCCAAGGACGGTGACGAGCGCGCTGGGAACGGTTCCAAAGTCGATGTGATCGCCAAGGCACGCTACCTCTACATCTACCATCGGGATTAGTTTTAGACCTGAATTATTGTTATTTGGTGCCCGTTGAGCATGAACATTATATCCGGATCTTGTTTGATGCGTAGACGTTATTCATTTAAATCGAATAATGGTTGTTCTATTTATATGAGTAATATCTTTATGGTCATGCACCCTTGAAGAGTGGTCTATTTTTATTGAATCTCGATAGTAGTGATACACATATTTATAATGATGAAGCTAAAAGATGCAGAGTTGATAATGATAGTGCAATATTTGTGGCACGCCGCTTAGGTCATATCGTGTAAACGCATGAAGAAACTCCATACGATGGACTTCGAATCACTTGATTATGAATCACTTGGTACTTATGTAACCGCGGCCTCATGGGCAAGATGACTAAACAACCGCTCTCCTGCATATGGAGAGAGCAATGATTTGTTGGAAATCATACATGTATGTATGTGGTCCGATGAATGTTGAGGCGGGCGGATATCGTTATTTTCACCTTCAGATGATTTAAGTAGATATGGGTATATCTACTTAATGAAGCACAAGTCCTAAACATTTGAAAAGTTCAAATAATTTCAAAGTGAAGTGGAGAATCATCGAACAAGACAATAAAATTTCTACGATCCGATCGTGAGGAGAATATTTGAGTTATGAGTTTGGTTTACATTTGAAACAATGAATAGTTTCGCAACTCACGCCACCCAGAACACCACAACGAATGGTGTGTCCGAACGTCGAATCGTGATTTACTTGATATGGTGCGATCTATGATGTCTCTTACCGATTTACCGCTATCATTTTGGGGTTATGCTTTAGAGACGGCCGATTCACGCTAAATAGGGCACCATCAAAACTGCTGAGATTTACTTATGAACTGTGGTTTGGAAAGAAACCAAAGTTGTCGCTTTTAAAGTTTGGGGTCATGGCGCTTATGTGAAGAAACTTCAACCGATAAGCTCGAACCCAAATCGAGAAATGTGTCTTCATAGGATACCCAAAAGAGATCATAAGTACACCTTCTATCACAGATCCAAGGCAAAACATTCGCTGTTAAGAATGGATCCTTTCTAGAGAAGGAGTTTCCTCAAAAGAAGTGAGTGGGAGGAAAGTAGAACTTGATGAGATAATCAGATCAACTCCCTTATTGAAGTAGTTCATCACGAGAACCGCCTCCGTGACAACTACACCAATTAGTGAGGAAGCTAATGATATTGATCATGAAACTTCGGATCAAGTTTCTAATGAACCTTGTAGGTCTACCAGAGTAAGATCCGCATCAGAGTGGTATGGTAATACTATTCGAAGTCATGTTTGGACCATGATGAACCTACTAACTATGAGGAAGCAATGATGAGCCCAGATTCGCGAAATGGCTAGAGGCCATGAGGTCTGAGATAGGATCCATGTATGAAAACAAAGTATGGACTTTGGTCGACGTCTGATAAATGGATTTTAAGAAGAAGACTACCGATGGTAATATTATTATCTATAAAGCTCGATTTGTTGCGTAAAGATTTTCGATAAGTTCAAGGGGTTGACTACGATGAGACTTTCACCAGAGCTTATGCTTAAGCCTGGATCATGTTGGCTATCATGCATTTCATGATTATGAAATTTGGCAAATGGATGTCAAGACTCCATTCTTGAATGGATTTCTAGAAGAAGAGTTGTATATGATGCAGCCGTGGTTTTGTTGATCCAAAAGGTGCCGATAAAGTGTGCAAGCTCCAAATGCTCCATTTATGGACCTGCAAGCATCTCGAGTTGGAATAAACGCTTTGATAGTGTGATCAAGGCATATGGTTTATACATTTTGGAGAAGCTCAGATTACAAGAAAGTGAGTGGAAGCTCAGAGCATTTCTAGTTTTATATGTTGATGACATTATTAATTGGAAATGATATAGAATTTCCGGATAGCAAAGGGATACTTGAATAAAAGTTTTCGATGAAAGACCCGGTAAAGTTGCTATATTAGGCATCAAGATCTATAGAGATAGATCAAGATGCTTAATAGGACTTTCACAAAGCATACTTTTGACAAAATATTGAAAAATTCAATATGGATCGTGCAAAGAAAGGATTCTTGCCTGTAATAAGGTGTGAAGTTGAGTCGAACTCAATGTCCACCACAGCAGTAAGATAGAGAGAAATGAAAATGTTCCTATGCTTCAGCATAGGCTCTATCATGTATGCAATGTCGGTACTGCACTGACGGTGCTTAGAAATAAGCTTAGCAGAAGGTACCAAAGTAATCCAGAGTGGATCATCGACAGCGTCAAGAACATCCCGAATACCGAAAAGGACTAAGGATATGTTTCTCGATATGGAGGTGACAAAGAGCTAGTCGTGAAATGGTTACGCCGATGTAAGTTTTGACATCGATCCCTGACGATTCTAAATCGCAAACCGGATACGTGTTTATATTAAACGGTGGAGCTGTGTTGGTGCAGTTCTAAACAAAGCGGCCGTGGCGGGATCTACATGTGAAGCAGAGTACATAGTTGCTTCAAGCAGAAATGAAGGAGTTCGATGAAAGAGTTCATTTCCGATCTAGGTGTAATACCTAGTGCATTGGGACCAATGAAGATCTTCCGTGATAATATCGTGCAATTGCTTTAGCAAAGGAATCCAGATTTCACAAGAGGACCAAGCACATCAAGAGACGCTCAATTCCATTCGAGACCAAGTCCAAGTGGGAGACATAGAGATTTGCAAGATACATACGGATTCGAATGTTGCGTAATTCTGACTAAGCTCTCTCACGAGCAAAACATGATCAGCACCAAGACTCCATGGTGTTAGAATCATTACTATGTAATCTAGATTATTGATAGTGCAAGTGGGAGATCAGGAAATATGCCCTAGAGGCAATAATAAAGTTATTATTTATTTCATATCATGATAAATGTTTATTATTCATGCTAGAATTGTATTAACCGGAAACATAATACATGTGTGAATACATAGACAAAACTATAGTCACTAGTATGTCTCTACTTGACTAGCTCATTAATCAAAGATGGTTATGTTTCCCACCATAGACATGTGTTGTCATTTGATTAGTTGGATCACATCATTAGAAGAATGATGTGATTGACATGACGCATTCTCGTTAGCCTAGCACTTGATCATTTAGTATACCGCTATTGCTTTTCTTCATGACTTATACAAAGTTCCCGCAACTATGAGATTGTGCAACTCCTGCTACCGTAAGAACACTTTGTGTGCTACCAAACGTCACAACGAATCGTGATTATAAAGGTGTCGTGTTTCCGGTACATGTTGAGTTGGTAATTCGAGATTAGGATTTGTCATCCGATTGTTGGAGAGGTATCTCTCGGCCCTCTCAAGAATACTCATCACCTAAGCCTTGCAAGCATATAACTAATGAGTTAGTTACTTAGATGACGACATGGAACGAGTAAAGAGATTTGCCGGTAACTAGATTGAACTAGGTATTGGATACCGACGATCAAATCTCGCAAGTAACATACCGATGACAAAGGAACAACGATGTTGTCAGGCGGTTGACCGATAAAGATCTTCATAGAATATGTAGGAACCAATATGGGCATCCAGCCCCGCTTATTGGTTATTGACCGAGACGGTTCTCGGTCATGTCTACATTGTTCTCGAACCGTAGGGTCCGCTTAAGGTTTCGGCGATGCTTATATTATGAGTTTATGCATTTTGATGTACCAAGTTTGTTCGAGTCCCTGATGTGATCACGACATGACGAGGAGTCTTGGAATGGTCGAGACATAAAGATTGATATATTGACGACTATATTCGACACCGAAAGGTTCCGGAAGTTTTCGAGAAAACCGAGTGCCGGGTTACGGAACCCCGAGAGTTAATGGGCCACATGGGCCTAGGTGGAAGAGAGAGGGCGGCCAGGGGCCGGGCCACTCTCTCCTCCAACCAATTGACTAGGAGGGGCGCGCCCTTCCTTCCCTCTCCTCCTTCCTTCCCTCCTAGTAGGAGAGGAAAGGAGGAATCCTACTCCTACTAGGAGGAGGATTCTCCTCCTTGGCGCTGCCCCCAAGGGGCCGGGCCGCCTCCCTCCTCCTTTATATACGGGGTAGGGGGCACCCCAGACACACAAGTTGATCATTGAGATCGCCTCAGCTGCGGTGTGCCCTCCACGATATTACACCTCGTCATATTGTAGCGTGTTTAGGCGAAGCCCCCGCGAGGAGAACATCAAGATTGTCACCACGTCCGGGTTGAAGGAACTTCGCACCTCCGCCGGATCGAGATCGTGCGCCATCGAGCTGACGTAAAGTCAAGAACTCTCAAAAGCAGAGTAACGTGCTTTGATCGGTTGAACCGAGGACGACGACCACTTCCCTACGCAAGGCCAATGCTTCGTCGCCCACGAGGGCACGACAACACTCTCCCTCTCGCTATGCATCACCATGATCTGTGTGTTCGAGGAATTTTTTGAAATTACTACGCCCCAACAAATTGTATACGGGTTGTTTAACTCTACATCGTGGGTTCAACCGGCGATATCATCGAGGAGCATGGGAGCAGTATGGGTATCCATATCCTGGCCAAGGTTGTCCGAGAGTCGCCTTGGCCATGTCCAGATGTCTCCCAACCCGTAGGGTCTACACTTAAGGTCTGTGACGCTTAGGGTTGTATGAATATGAGTATGCAGCATACCTAATGTTGTTAGGAGTCCTTGAGATCCCGGATGTCACGAGGAGTTCCGGAATGGTCCGGAGGTAAAGAATTATATAGGAAGTTGTTTCGCCATCGAAAGTTTCGGTCACCTGCAGACAGGGACCACCGGAAGTGTCCCGGGTCCACCGGTGGGGCCACCCATCCTGAGGGGCCCCAGGGCTGAAGTGGGAGGGAACCAGCCCATAGGGCTGGTGCGCCTCAGGCCCACCCCTGCGCCTAGGGTTGCAACCTCAGCGGGGGGCCCACTTGCCTTGGGTACTCAACCTCGGTGGGTCACGCCTTGGGAGATTGGATCTCAGGCTGGCCACTGGGCCTATATAAAGGAGGGCAGGGGAGGGTAGCCGCACTGCTGTCTTGGCACCTCCCTCCCCTCACACTTTGTCCTCCCGCAGCAGCTTGGGCGGTCTCGGAGTTCACAAGATCCACCACCACTGTCAGGTCGTTGATCATCATCAACCTCACTTCCCTTGCTGATCAAGAAGGAGGAGACGCCATCCGCCCGCACGCGGCGCTGAACGCGAGGCCTGTCTGCTCGCACTTGGTCATCGTGATTTGAATCACGCATGAGTACAACTCCATCATCACTGCTCTTCTTGAACGCTTCGCACGCGATCACAAGTGGTATGTAGATGCACTCTCTATCCCTTGACTCGCTGCTTAGATGAACTCATAGATGGATCTTGGTGAACCAGAGAAAATTTTAATTTTTCTCGCAACGCTCCCCAACAATGAACGAGGGGTCTCGATGTGAAGCTTCGGAGCTAGTTGATGCAAAGCAGTGAGGAGAGGTGTTGATATCCTCGCCCAAGAAACCAGGGATGGAGAGGACAAGGCTGGAAGGAGGTGGAGGATATCGCCAGCTGGTACACGGGACGGCTGCAAACAGAATGGCGAGGCATCTTGATCAACAAGAGCCTCAAGTATGGAGTGGTAGACGCTAAGAGACGGGGACCAGATTATCCTCGTCAAGATGGTAGTTGAGGACTTGGTTCTAACAACGTTGCCACAGATGTTCCGCAAGTAGGCTACAATGAGAACACCAAGAGGAGTTCCGAAGGCCCGAAGACATGGTTAGGAGGTAACGATTGTGAGAAGCTCTCATAAGAGGAGACCTCAATGGCCACGGTACATCTACTGTAGGTTTTAAGAATGATGGGGCTGGCTATGGCATCAGAATCAAGAAGGAGAAGATGTCTTAAGCTTTGCTCTAGCCTACAACATGATATTAGCCAACACCTCTTTAGAAAGAGAGAATCACATCCGTGACTTTTAGTAGTGGCCAACACTCCAGCTGATTGATTTCATCCTCTCGAGAAGGGAAGATAGCATGCGGGCTTAGACCGTAAGGTGATACCGAGAGAGTGTTGTACCCCAAGATAAGTCGTGGTTGCCGACTTCCTTTCGGATTCATGTCCAGCGGATAAGCGGGCTAAAGTCACTAGGAACGGTGGTGGAAGCTCAAGGGGAGGTAGCTCAGCGCTCAAGGAGAGGGTCATTAAGGAGGGCCCTTGGGAGGAAGGAGGGATGCGGACAATGTGTGGATGAAGATGGCGATTTGCATTCTAAGGTGGCCTTGAGGAGTTTGGAGTGTCCAGGAAGGAGAAGCTAAGATAAGGATACCGTGGTGGAATGATGATGTCCGTATACATTAAAGAGAAGAAAGATTGCTTCTGCACGCCATACCTCGGATAGGAGGCACACAACATAGAGAAGTACAAGATGGCTAAGAAGGCCGCAGAAGCTTGTCGTTAGAAGCAAGGGCTCGGGCAGGATGAGGACCTCTACCAACGGTTAGGCACGAAGGAAGGCTAAAGGACATCTATAAGATGGCCAAGATCCAAGAGAGGAAGACTAGGATACACAAGTCAAATGCATCAAGGACTGAGCAAAAGCCAACTCTTGGTGAAGTACGAGAGATTAAGCATAGATGGCGGAGTACTTCAACAAGCCTGCTCAATGGGAGAATGAAAGCTCGACTATTGAACTGACGACTCTTTTGATGAGACCAAGCATGCTTTAAAGGCCAAATCCAGGAGTCTCGAGGTCAAGGAGGCTTTAAAAAGGATGGAGGAGGCTATGGGCCCGGATTGTATCCCCATCGAGGTGTGGAAAGGTCTCGGACATAGCGATAGTATGGCTAACCAAGCTTTTCAACCTCATTTTCTAGGCAAACAAGATGCCGAAGAATGGAGATGGAGTATATTAGTACCAATCTTCAAGAACAAGGATGTTCAGAGTTGTACTAATTACCGTGGAATTAAGCTCGATGAGCCATACAATGAAGCTATGGAGAGAGTCATTGAGCACCGCTTAAGAAGAATGACAAGCGTGTCCAAAACCAGTTTGGTTTCATTTGGAGGCCCAAAGCCATTTTCTTGGTACGAAAATTATGGAGAGATATAGGAGCAAAAGAAGGACTTGCATATGGTGTTCATTGATTTGGAGAAGGCCTAATAAGATACCGCGAATGTCATGTGGTGGGCCTTGAGAAACACAAAGTCCCAAAGAAAGTACAACCCTCATCAAGGACATGTACAATTGTGACAAGTGTTCAACAAGTGATGTCAATCGATGACTTCCCATTAAGATAGGAGCATCGGGGCCTTTGAGCCCTTATTTTGCATTGGTGGATGAGGTCAAAGGGATATAAAGGAGATATCCGTTGGGGAACGAGTAATTTCAAAAATTTCCACACACGCAAGATCATGGTGATGTATAGCAACGGGAGAGGTTGTCACGCCTAGACCGGAAGCGATCACAACGAGAGGAAAGTCGACGATCTCCCGCGATCCAACCGATCCTAGGCCAATTCGCCCCAGTTCTTGACACACGACACCGATGACGCCTCCCCGGCCCCAATCCAAAAGAGCTGGGAGGAAGAGTTTCCAAGACGACGGGGCAGGACGATCTTGATGTTCTAGGCAGGCTTCCCTAAGCTTTAACATATGACCGAGGTGGAATATGGTGGAGGGGGCACCGACACGGCTAAGGAACGATCCAGATCAACTTTGTGTTCTGGGTGCCCCCCGCCCCGATATAAAGGAGCAAGGGGGGCCGGCCCTTGGGGAGGGCCCCGAGGAGTCTTACTCCCACCGAGTAGGACTCCCTTCCTAGTTGGATTAGGATTGGGGGGAAAAGGGAAGGGGGCCGCCTCTCCTTGTCCTATTCGGACTAGGGGGGGGGGCCTGCCCTGGCCGGCCCTTCCTCTTTCCCTCATGGCCCACTAAGGCCAATAACCCCCGGAGGGTTCCGTAACTCTGTTCCTGAAACCCATTTCACCCTAACCATTCCAACTCCAAATATAGGCTTCCAATATATCAATCTTTATGTCTCGACCATTTTGAGACTCTCATGTCCGTGATCACATCCGGACCAACTTCTTCGACATCAAAATACACAAACTCATAATATAACCGCCATCAAACCTTGCGCATGGACCCACTTCGAGAACAAGTAGACATGACCGAGACACGCCTCCGCCAATAACCAATAGCGGACCTGATGCCCATATTGGCTCCTACATATTCTACGAAGATCTTTATCTTCGCACAAGATAACAAATACCTTGTTCCCTTTGTCATCGATGTTACTTGCCCGAGATTCGATCATCGGATCCAATACCTAGTTCAATCTCGCTACAAAGAAGTCTTTTACTCGTCCGAATACATCATCTCACAGCTAACTCATTAGTTGTAATGCTTGCAAGGCTTAAGTGATGTGTATTACCAGAGGGCCCGAGATACCTCTCCGACAATCAAGTGACAAAACCTAATCTCAATACGCCAACCAACATCCGCCTTTGGAGACACTCGTAGTACTCTTTATAATCACCCGCTTAGCGGATGTTTGGTAGTACCAAAGTGTTCCTCCGCAAACGGAGTTGCATAATCTCATAGTTATAGGAACATGTATAAGTCATGGATAAAAGCAATAGCAACATACTAAACGATCGGGTGCTAAGCTAATGGAATGGGTCATGTCAATCGATCATTCAACTAATGATGTGACCTTGTTAATCAAATAACAACTCCTTGTTCATGGTTAGGAAACATAACCATCTTTGATTAACAAGCTAGTCAAGTAGAGGCATACTAGTGACACTATGTTTGTCTATGTATTCACACATGTATTATGTTTCCTAATACAATTCTAGCATGAATAATAAACATTTATCATGAAATAAGGAAATAAATAATAACTTGATTATTGCCTCTAGGGCATATTTCCTTCAGCCTCCCACTTGCACTAGAGTCAATAATCTAGATCACATCGCCATGTGATTAACATCGATAGTTCACATCATCATGTGATTAACACCCAAAGGGTTTACTAGATTCAAGAATCTAGTTCACATCGCTATGTGATTAACACCCAAAGAGTACTAAGGTGTGATCATGTTTTGCTTGTGAGACAATCTTAGTCAACGGTCTTTCACATTCAGATCCCTATGTATTTTGCAATTTTCTATGTCCCAATGCTCGCACGGAGCTACTCTAGCTAATTGCTCCCACTTTCAATATGTATCTAGATCGAGACTTAGAGTCATCCAGATCTGGTCAAAACTTGCATCGACGTAACCCTTTACTTACTAACCTTTGTCACTTCCATAATCGAGAAACATATCCTTATTCCACTAAGGATAATTTTGATCACGTCCAAAGGATCTACCCTAGATCACTATTGTACCCCTTGCCAAACTCGGTAGGGTATACAAAGATCCGCACACGTAATGGCATATTTTATAGAACCTATGGGCAAGGCATAGGGAATGACTTTCATTCTCTTTCTATCTTCCCGCCTGGTCGGGTTCCAAGTTTACTCAATTTCACACCTTGTAAACGGCAAGAACTTTTCGACTGCTCCATTTTGAACTACTTCAAAATC
>JAHHZJ010006666.1:0-11705 GCA_021437245.1 Aegilops speltoides | reverse complement strand
GAGGGAGGGAGGAGCAGCCAAAGGAGGCGCCCAAGTAGGAGGAATCCTACTTGGAGTCCCTCCCAAGCCGCCTCCCTCGCCTTATATAGGTCGGGGTAAAGGCGGGGAGGTGGTGCCCCTTTCCTTTCTCCCATGAGAGGGAAAGGCGGGAGGGCTAGCCCTCCCCTTTCCTTCCCTTAGGGCCTGCTTTCTAAGAAGGGCGCACCAGGCTGGTCTGTCCCCCTTGGCCCATTAGGTCCATACACTTACGCGGGTGTCCGAACCCTTCGTGACCCGATGACTACCTGTGCACACGCAACTCTTCTTGTGTCTGAATACCATCGTCTATATATCAATCTTTACCTCTTGAACATTTAGAGACTCCTCGTCATGTCCGTGATCTCATCCAGGCTCGAACAACATTCGGTCACCAAATCATATAACTCATACAACACTATATCGTTAACGAACGTTAAGCGTGAGGACCCTATGGGTTCAAGAACTATGTAGACATGACCGAGACACCTCTCCGGTCAATAACCAATAGCGGAACCTGGATGCTCATATTGGATCCTATATATTCTACGAAGATCTTTAACGGTCGAACCTTATGACCACATACGTAATTCCCTTTGTCCATCGGTATGTTACTTGCCCAAGATTCAATCGTCAATATCTTCATACCTAGTTCAATCTCGTTACCGCAAGTCTCTTTACTCGTTCCGTAATACATCACCTCATAACTAACTCCTTAGTTATTTTCTTGCAAGATTACGATGTGTATACCGAGAGGGCCGAGATACCTCTCAAACTCGGATTGACAAATCCTAATCTCAATCTATGCCAACTCAATGAACACCTTCGAGATACGTGGAGCATCTTTATGATCACCCAGTTATATTGTGACGTTCATAGCACACAAGGTATTCCTCCGTATCCGGAGTTGCATAATCTCATAGTCGAAGGAATAAGTATTTGACATGAAGAAAGCAATAGCAATAAACTGAACGATCATTATGCTAAGATAACGGGTGGGTCTTGTCCATCACGTCATTCTCCTAATGATGTGATCCTATTATCAAATGACAAGACATGTCCATGGTTAGGAAACCTTAACCATCTTTGATCAACGAGCTACTCTAGTAGAGGTTTACTAGGGACACGGTATTTGTTTATGTATTCACACATGTATTTAAGTTTCCGGTCAATACAATTCTAGCATGAATATTAAACCTTTATCATGAATAAGGAAATATAAAAAAATGACTTTATTATTGCCTCTAGGGCATATTTCCTTCATTTCTATCCCGCTATAATTTTGAAATGTAAGAATTATTAAGGGCCTGTTTGGTTACCTGTTTGAGCATGAATTTCCGCCTTCTTGCATGTGTGGCCTTGATGAGCCTGGCTGAGTGAATATAGGAGCCTGTCTGAGCAGAAACACATTCGGGTGTTTGGTTCCAAGCCTATGCTACTCAGATGCAAACTGTTGATGTCTGGTTACATACAAGACATCCGGTGTTGTAATACCTTATTGTAGTGGTGAGGTCTAGCACACACACACACACACACACTCATCGTAGCACAACATAGCAATTTTAACAAGCATTAGCCAAACAATTTAACAACCATAGTCATGATAACGCAGGTCTTACGAACATGCCCATAGGGATTAATCACACATAGTCTTGAACAAAAAATCACTACTAAGAGAACACATTAACAAAGTGGCACAAGTGCCTCGTCGTGCTTCTTGCACATGACCACCACCTCGTTGTCAAAAAGGTCGAAGGCGATCACCTTGAAGGTGACAGGAGTCACCATCTTGAAGGTGACGAGGTATCTGATCGCAACTGGCGAGCTACGGTGAAACCAACCGACCCTTTATTAAGGGTGAGCCTACATTGACCATCCAGAGTGTATTCTGCAGCACGACCGATGTTCTCCCTCATAACGACTTCTGGTGGGATGATGTGCATGTACTTGCTGAAGTCATAGGGGGATCGGCAAACAATCCAACTTAGTTGCTTGAATGACCTTGCAGAAGTGTGATGGATTTAACTCCTCATGGAAATGACTGTAATTCCTCGACCCGGAAGCCTCTCGTGACGCAGCCCTCCTCCACCTCCTTTTCCTTTGATCAGTTGCCCTCTACCACCACCTTGCTCTTTGGGTAGTTGCCCTCAGCAACATTGCCGAGGACAAGCTTGTCGATAGAGTACTGCATTGAACAACTAAACAAGATCAATGGAGCTTTTATTGAACAATCTAACCCTAAATTGACATGGTAATCGACCAAAATCTGACCCTATTTTGACATGGTAACTCACCAAGATCTGACCCTATATTGACTACATATGTATATGGGAAGTCACCAAAATCTATATGTATGTCAACACCCAAATTTGGCGGACTTCAACACGAAATGGATCCGTGGACTCCCAAATCAATCCCTTAACGGCACAATAAATGGACACCAATATGGATGACCAAATCATGCTCTTAATTGATACCCCAAATGGAATCCTAAATCGAATGCATGAAGTTTAAATACATGCCTAAATACACCCCAAATCAAATCCTAAATCGGGAGACAAGGCTTACCGCCATTGAAGAAGCATTAGCGGAGGGAAGATAAAGCGATCTTTGAAGGTGGTGGTCGCCGTTAGTGCTCGCCATCCAAATCTTCCCCCTATAGTGCTTGAAGGAAATATGCCCTAGAGGCAACAATAAAGTTGCTATTTATATTTCCTTATATCATGACAAATGTTTATTATTCATGCTAGAATTGTATTAACCGGAAACTTGGTACATGTGTGAATACATAGACAAAACAAAGTGTCCCTAGTATGCCTCTACTTGACTAGCTCGTTAATCAAAGATGGTTATGTTTCCTAACCATAGACATGTGTTGTCATTTGATGAATGGGATCACATAATTAGAGAATGATGTGATGGACAAGACCCATCCGTTAGCTTAGCATTATGATCGTTACAGCTTTATTGCAACTGCTTTCTTCATGACTTATACATGTTCCTCTGACTATGAGATTATGCAACTCTTGAATACCGGAGGAACACCTTGTGTGCTATCAAACGTCACAACGTAAATGGGTGATTATAAATATGCTCTATAGGTGTCTCCGAAGGTGTTTGTTGGGTTGGCATAGATCAAGATTAGGATTTGTCACTCCATGTATGGGAGAGGTATCTCTGGCCCTCTCGGTAATGCTCATCACTATAAGCCTTGCAAGCAATGTGAATAATAAGTTAGTTACAGGATGAAGCATTACGAACAAGTAAAGAGACTTTCCGATAACGAGATTGAACTAGGTATGATGATACCGACGATCGAATCTCAGGCAAGTAACATACCGATGACAAAGGGGACAACATATGGTGTTGTGCGATTTGACCGATAAAGATCTTCGTAAAATATGTAGGAGCCAATATGAGCATCCAGGTTCCGCTATTGGTTATCGATCTGAGATGTGTCTCAATCATGTCTACATAGTTCTCAAACCGTAGGGTCCGCACGCTTAACGTTCGACGACGATTTGTATTATGAGTTGTGTGTTTTTGATGACCGAAGTTTGTTCGGAGTCCCGAATGAGATCACGGACATGACGAGGAGTCTCGAAATGGTTGAGACATAAATATTTATATATTGGACAAAGGTATTCGGATAACGGAATGGTTTAGGACGTTTTGGATAATTATCGGGGAACTGAGGGGTTACGGAACCCCCCGGGGAAGTTATGGGCCTTAATGGGCTCTAAGGAGAAGGAGAGGGTGCCGCAGGGTGGCGTGCCCCAAGGAGTCGATGGACAAGGGGAGGCGATCCCTCTTTCCCTCTCCCTCCCTATCCTTCCCTCCTTCCCTTCTTGAATAGGAAGGAGACCAACTAGGATTGGGAATCCTAGTTGGACTCCCCTGGCATGCCCCTCCTAGGCTGCGGCCTCCTCCTTCCCTCCTTTATATATGGGCAGGGGCACCCCAAAGGCACACCAAGATTTCTCTTAGCCTGCGGTGCCCCTTCCATAGTTTATTCCTCCGGTCATAGCGTCAGAGTGCTTAGGCGAAGCCCTGCGTAGATCACATCATCAACACCATCACCAGGCCGTCATGCTGACGGAACTCTCCCTCAACCCTCTACTGGATCAAGAGTTTGAGGGACGTCATTGAGCTGAACATGTGTTGAACACGGAGGTGTCGTACGTTCGGTACTTGGATCGGTTGGATCATGAAGACGTTCGACTACATCAACCGTGTTAACTAACGCTTCCGCTTTCGGTCTATGAGGGTACGTGGACACACTCTCCCCCTCTCGTTGTTGTGCATCTCCTAGATAGATCTTGCGTGATTGTAGATTTTTTGAAATTCCATGCTACGTTACCCAACAATGCTCTCCACCGCCGTGAGAGAATGGAGAGAGGGAATGTGAGGGTTGAGGAATGGGTGAGTGGATTTATGGCGTGGCTCCAGAAACAACGTGACTTCTCTTGTGTGTTCCCACACTGTAGTCGGCTACACCGCATGGCCTCTTTGCACTCACTCGAGTCGGCTCATTGAAACGGCCGATTCAACTGTTCCTCTAGAGCCGGCTTTGGAATGCTTTAAGTTTGATGCGATGCAGGCCCAGACGCTAGCGAGACAACCAAATGGGCCAAAATTGCATCACCGGGCTGGCTAAGGGGATGCATGCAACCAAACATGCCCTAACCAACGCTAAAATGAGGAAGAACATAACTTCGAACCTATACTTCCTAGATGTATATCCACATGGTGCATTAAGTTGAACCATGCTAGTTCACATGTAAAATAAGCTTAAGGAGAACTTCAAAATTCTAGCTTTGTCAAAGGTTCACTATTTGCAACGCAACAAAGGTTCACAACAACAATAAATGATCACAATACATAAAAGGTTGGCAATGTGAGATGTTCGGATCCGGTGGGCATTAGAGGGATGTGTTGTTGAACTGGTGAGTGGGGTGAGGCTAAGGTTAGCGTTCAAGAAAAGGATAAAATGCATGCGTGTGTGTGAGTGTGAGAGAGAGAGAGAGAGATAGAGAGAGGTGATGAGAGGAGAGGTGGAGGAGACTTACCCTTGGAAGGAGGTGAAGTTGATGTGATGCTCATCGGTGTCTGAACAAGATTACATAGGAGAAACATGAGGTTCGAAAGAACTGGGGTCGGGAAGAGAGGAGTGGAGAAAGAGGTGAGTCGGCTCACTGAGAAGACTCGACAGCAACGGGGAAGATGAGCAACATGGGGACAAAGTGGAGGCAAGTAGGGAAAAATGAGGTATAGGAAGTGTGTCAGGGTGGGAGGTTACAGGAAATCCAAAGGAATGACAACTAAAGGAAGCGAATCTATTTTAGCTTTTGTACCCCTCTATGGAATCATATATTTAATTCCTACAACCACTTTCGGAATAGCCAACCATGTCGATTTCATAAATCGAAATTGAATTCCATGAACTCTAACCCAAATGTTGGGTGCCAAATGAGCTTTGAATAAATGTTGCTTCAATTAGAATGGACTTGTCTTAAATGTTGGCATCATGTACATGTATAGCGGGTTCCAGCCAACATGAATCAATCTTAACCATTGGTATAACGAGCCGATAATACTTTACTCATTAAGTAGTAGGGGGTTAGTAGGTGTTTGCAAACATAAGTTCAAATATCAAAGAAGGTGTTGCTATTGTCGAAGGAGAGGAAGTGTTGCTAAGATGATGGTAATATTGAAGGGGATGACGTGTTGAAAGTTTACATTAGTTCTGTTACTAAGATATTTTTGGACCACATGTTGAGAACTTGGTTTTCATGGATGAGATGAAAGTTATGAAATACTACTATATATGTTACGGTGGATGATAATGTTACTTCGAGGCTGAACTCCCGGAACATGAGGTAATAAACTCGGCATTCCGATGGAGCATAGTTAGCCCTTTTGTTTAGATCATTTTCCCACTGTATTCCACCATAATTTTGGGAGGTTATTAATGGCAATGTTCTCGACGTTTTGGATTTCGCAGTTACACTTCCTATGTATAGTTCAATTATGTATGAGCCACCTAAAGGTCCGAATATTTTCAAAATAGCAGCCCCAATTGGGTAAGGTAGTGGTTGAACGTCATTCAACCAACACAGATGATGGCTTTGAGCAAGGCTATACCATGGAATGTGTAATTATTTTGCGTGACACTATTCATGGGTAGCACATTACGAAGATGGGTGTGGTTATTTTCAAAATTGACTTGACGAAGCCTATGATAAGGTGTGATGGTCTGTTTTGGAGCACGAAATGTGAATGAATTTTTTTCCTGATTTGGAGGGCTTGGTCAACAACTTTATCAAATAGGGCAACACTGCCATTAAGTTAAATGAGCCAATGAGGAGGGTTGTTGAGCACTCTTATTCACCACCTAGTAGATGAAAAAAAACATTGTTTGCAATGCAATGCTGTCAGAAGTCTTTTATGGATCATGTTTTGGCCATAGTAGCTTATGTGGAATAAATATAAGAGTGTTTGAACAACTATTTAGGTTAATGATTAATTTACACAAAATGGAGCCATGCTGTTTTGGAAAAGCTAAGGAGCATGAACTCAAGTATACCCAAATTTATGGCAACGGGTTGAGTCCATTCCCCTTTAAACACCTTGAAATTCCAATACCCTTCGTGAAGCTTCATAACAGGGAACCGAAGGCAACAAAAAAATCCTATTGAGAATGGTCCTATTATTGGTGGTCCAAGAGCCTTTCCTATGGTAGTCAACTAGTCTTGATTAAGTTAGTACCGAGTAGTCTATCCTTTTTATGATCTTCGTTTTGGAAATCCTGGAAGGGGTTCAGAAGAATCTATATTTTAATCATTCTCTAGCTTCTTTTGGCAGTAGGATTAGCATAAGAGCTATACCATTTAACACAATGGGAATTTTTGCGTAGTCCTAAGGACCAAGGTGGCCTAGGTATTCAAGATTTATATATCAAAAGGAAGCGTCTATTAAGTAAATTATTTTTCAAACTATGAACTGGTGGTGGAGTTTGGCAATGGCTCTTGCAAAACAAGTCTTGGGGTCAAAAACCACTAACGTCAATTAAAGACAAACTAAATGATCCATATTTCTAGAAGGTCCTCAACTAGAGGATGTGTTCATTCATTTTGGTTTGTTTCATACGGGGAATGACAAATCAATGAGATTTTTGCAGAGGACAGTGGATAGGGGACATGCCCGTTTTGACTAGGTACCCAAGTTCATTTATTAATGTTTGTTATGAAGACGTCATGATAGTCATTTTTATTTTGAGTGGAAACCCTAGAGGTTGACTTTGTTAGCCTCTTGGTAGTCATAATTTATGAAACTGAAATGAAATCGTCCTCAAGATTCCATATGCATAACTAACTTAGAGGAGGAGGAATTAAGTGGTCCCAACATACCACCGGATTTAATTTCTTGTTGGTCTCATGCGCCCATGAGCCTTCTTTGTCGGGCATGCCCGGTATAATGACACCTCACCTCCTAAGTCCTCGCTAACTCTCTTGCATTCTTCTTTCAAGATATTCCTTTGTATCAAAGTCTTATATTTCCCATCGTGGTATGCATGATAAAACCATATATGCACTTCTTGATGTCATATCGGTCCTTATGCCTCCAATCATATTCATGTCATTGTTCCTTCCAAGGATTATACCTCTTGTCTCCTTGGGAGCAGGGCACATGTGAACGTTTGTGCATTTGGGCGCGATGGATCATACAACATCTTTGTGGTGGCCTATTATGTACGTCCCGGCCTCCTTTTCTCTTATTCTATGTTGGGGTGTCTAATCTTGTCATGTTTCTCGTACTTAAATCTTGCGAGGTTGCCATAGTATTGTCCGTTCTCTTGCATTCCACAACTGTATTATACTTCGCCTTCCATCGACATGATTCTTTCGGGCACTTTCCTGCTGGAGTGGCTCAACTCCCAAAAAGTTTCACTAGGACCATTTTGTCCTGGATCTCATATTTGACCGTTGCATCCTTAGTGAATGGATTCTAGTGATACGAAGGTTGCAACATTGGTAAGAACTACACTGTACCTTGGTCGGTCTTTTCTTTTTTCATGCTGGCTATTTAATCTTGTCAGATTACCATCTTTGGCCCATATGGAATATACATATGTCGTTAACCATATCCTTTCTCTTCTAGCGTTAAGCTATTTCTTGTTGTTTCTATCAAATGGAACGCATCAGGTGCTTATTTGTCGGGTAAGCATTCATGCTTTTATTTTGTTTGTCCTTGTGTGACATAGTTCTTGATGATTCCTCATACAACGAGGATGATGAAAACGAAGGCATATATCCCGCAAAGTTACTGTCATTCAGATGAAATCTACATGTGGCAATGAAGCCTGCAAAGAAAACAACCAGTTGTGAGAAGAACCTTCACCAACTAGCTAGTGCCAGACACATCGGGACATCGACCATTCCAAAAGGGGTGACTCTACGAATCATACATCCCCTGTAGTTTGAAGTATAAGACATATTTTGATGGTTCAACATGTCATACGTAGGTAATTATTGTTGAGCCAGACGCCAAAGAAATAAATTCAGCTTTGAAGGAACATGATTTTTCAAAGTTGTACCCCATCCTTAGAGATACGGTCATTATTGGATGATCCCACTGATTCCTCCAACCAATTACCCCTCGCATTTAGTTTGTAACAATATTTTGCGGATGACTAACAGAACCATACCCTTATTTTTCTTTGCTCCAAGACCAAAATTTCGAGATACATCACGTGCAAAGCAATATGGACAACATATCATTGGCATCCATGGTAGAAAATATTTTGTGCCATATCCTCCCTCCAAAGATGCGGACGCTCATAAATGAGTTCACAGACAACCCGAGGGCCATCAATAGGTGGAATAGTGATCGGCCGCATAGAGCTCTCCCGCGGGAGCTAGTTGTGGCTCCAAATGTTAGTGCTTGCACTATCTTCTATTCTCCTAATAGGGTTCTATGCTAGAACATCTGAACCCTCTAGAATTGATCTCCACACATGCGATGGATGGATACCAAATTTGCATCATAAATTTTGGTATGTAGGAATTAAACACTTTCCAAATTCTTGCACATAAGCACGCCCCATGCCTATCTAGCCTACAAAGAAAGTTGAAAAGTTCCAAATCACAAAACCCAATACCTCCCATGAATCTTTGTCGAGTCATAACATCCCAAGGTACCCATGCCACTTTTCTTGCTCCCCATTTACTACCCTACCAGAACTTTCAAATGGCGGAATTTATATGCTCACACAACTCCCTTGGGTGTTTGAAACATGCCGGAGTACACGGGTATGACTTGGACAATAGATTTAACCAAAACCTCCATGCCTCTTGCAGATAAAAGTTTATCTAGCCACCCTTGGACCTTTTTGCAAATTATGTCCTTGACGCATTTAAAAGTAGCATGCTTGGATCTCCCCACATCATGAAGGCACGCCTAAGTACTTTTCACTTAGGGATTCATTTGTGACATTCAGTGAGACCTTTACCTCCTCTCTAAGAGATTTTGGTTATCCATTACAAAAAAAACTTAAGATTTTTCAAGGTTAATTCTCGACGTAAGCATCGAAATATGTGTCTAATAGGTGTGATAACTTTGCCGCCCCTTTGTGACTAGCTTTTTAAAAACAACTATCATTTGAAAAAGGTAAATGGCTCACTGCACAGATTCCTCCACTTTGCTTCCACACACATTTGATGACTGATCATTAGCTTTGAGGAGGCACAAAAGTGCCTCTTTTGCCAACAAGAAGGGACAGGGTGAAAGAGGATATCCCTGGTGGATACCTCTTGATGGTTTGAATCCATCTAGTTTTTTTGCCATTAACATAACCGAGAAAGAGACTGAGCCCATCGTACCCACCACTACAGAAATCCACTGATGATTGAATCAAAGTTTCTCCGTGATTGTCTGAAGATAATACCACTCCACCCGGTCATATGCCTTCATCATGTCTAATTTGAGAGAACACAACCTGTGCTTCTTTGACTTATTTATTTTCATGAAATGCAAACATTCATAAGCGAAATTATATTATCGAATTAAACGTCCCGCCCAAAGGCAAACTACTCCTTTGAAATGATTTTTGACGTAATTTGCTTCAAGAGGTTTGCAATGACTTGGAGGATATCTTGTATAGGACATTACAAAGGCTTGTTGGACTAAACTATGACAAAGGGAGGGGTTAACTACCTTTGGGATGAGCACGATAATGGTGCTATAGACTCGCACTATCAATCCCTTACACTATGCGCAAAACGACACTAGTAACATCATCTTCACACATGTCCCATTTTTTCTATATTTTTTTGAGATGGATACATATTTGGCCACACAGATCTTAAAGAAAAATTTGAAAAAGAGTTATTCTCACCTCCTCTCGGAAGTAAGGCACTGTGAGAACTAAGCTCATAGCCTCTGTAACCTTAACTGGAACCACGTAGATACACCCTCTGTCTGGAAAAGATTTGCATCGAACTTAGTAAACAGAACTTCCATCCGAATTGTGTCTTCAATTACCAGACCATTCGCATTAGCAAGGCTTTAAAAAAGGTTTCTCTTTCTCCTCTTATTAGTTTTGTAATGAAAGAAGTATATGTTTTATCACCTGTTCATAACCATTCGTTGCGAGCTCCCTATCTCCACATGATCTCCTCCATGTGGTATACACCAGGTTTTTATTGATCTTTAATTCTAGGTGGTCAAAATCAACCTACCAACTCTATTCCTTAGCCGGTCCAGCTTGGAACCAGGGGTGGACCTGCACCCATGGCAGCTTGGACTTTAGCCTAGTGCCCCGATGCTTAGGTCCAAAACTACAATAGATTCTCTTTAAAATGTAGAAAGAAACATCTATAGAGTAATAAAGCCCACATACCGAAAAGGCTTCCGCCCCGCTTTATATATAAAGCAAAGATCACCAACAACCCAGTACAACACACGCCCCAAACACACACACACACACACACACACACCCAAGGCAGGATACATAGGCGCTGAGCAGAACACCATCCCTAGCACTACAAGAGCCACCGAGGGCCTCAACCGTGAACACGCCACCGCCAAGAGAAGAATCTACATACGACGCATCAGGCTCTAAGGCGGTGCCTACAGGAAGGTTACAACACCAGCGCCGCCATCGCCCGACCCAAGGATCGAGTTTCCCACGGAACAACACGACAGTAGCGAGTCGTGGCGACCCTTCAAGAAGGGAACGAGCTTGCCGCCGTCAATGCGAAGATAGAACAGGTTTTCACCCCGACCAATGTTCACCGCCACTGAACGCCACACCCTGGTTACCACGCCGCCCACACGGCCATGGCCACCAGGCAGCACCAAGTCACGAGCTTTGCCCAGGAGCACTGCGACACCACCACCAGGGCCTCCGCCCCAGCATCCAGGACCTTGATGCCACCTCACCAGCCACCCACCGCTACCCCAACCAAAGAGACGAATGGGAAGGAATCGCCTTTCACACTCCTGAGCACTCCCCAGCGTCGAGACCCGATAGTCCGGCCAGAACTGGCCACCATCGGCCCGTCCTGCTGCCGGGTGCGAGACGAGTTCGTCTCGCTGCCGGGCGAAGACGAAGTCAGTCTCGCTGCGGGCGCGAGACGAGTCCGTCTGCTGCCGGCGCGAGACGAGTTCGCCGCCGCGGGCGTGAGACG
>JAHHZJ010006661.1:0-19871 GCA_021437245.1 Aegilops speltoides | reverse complement strand
AATAATTTGCCTTCGGATCTCGTGATAGAAGGTGTACCCAATAGTTTCCTTTGGGTATTCTATGAAGACGCATTTTTTGATTTGGGTTTGAGCTTATCAGATGAAACTTTTTCACATAAGCACCGCAGCCCCAAACTTTAAGAAACGACAACTTGGGTTTCTTGCTAAACCACAGCTCATATGGTGTCATCTCAACGGATTTAGATGGTGCCCTTTAACGTGAATGCAGTCTGTCTCTAATGCATAACCCCAAAACGACAATGGTAAATCAATAAGTGACATCATAGATCGCACCATATCCAATAAAGTGCGGTTACGACGTTCGGACACACCATAACGTTGTGGTGTTCCAGGTGGCGTGAGCTGTGAAACTATTCCACATTGTTTTAATTGAAGACCAAACTCGTAACTCAAATATTCTTCTCCGCGATCAGATCGCAGAAACTTTATTTTCTTGTTACGATGATTTTTCTACTTCTCTCTGAAATTCTTTGAACCTTTCAACTATTTCAGACTTATGTTTCATCAAGTAGATATACCCATATCTTCTCAAATCATCTTGTGAAGGTCAGAAAATAACGATACTTGCCACGAGCCTTCATACTCATTGGTCTGCATACATAGGTATGTATTATTTCCAACAAGTCAGTAGCTCATTCCATTGTTCCGAAGAACAGAGTTTTAGTCATCTTGCCCAAAAGGCACGGTTCGCAAGCATCAAATGATTCATAACCAAGTGATTCCGAAAATCCATCTTTATGGAGTTTCTTCATGCGCTTTACAATCGATATGACTCTAAACGGCAAGTGCACAAATAAGTTGCACTATCATTATTAACTTTGCATCTTTTGGCATCAATATATTGAATATGTGTATCACTACGATCGAGATCCAATAAACTATTTTCATTGGGTGTATGACCATTGAAGGTTTTATTCATGTAACCGTAACAACAATTATTCTCTGACTTTAAATGAATAATCAGATTGCAATAAACATGATCAAATCATATTCATGCTCAACGCAAACGCTAAATAATATTTATTTAGGTTTAACACTTATCCCAAAAGTTTAGGGAGTGTGTGATGATGATCATATCAATCTTGGAACTACTTTCAACACTCATGGTCACTTCCCTTCAACTAGTCTCTGCTTATTCTCAGAACTCGCTTCGAGTTACTAATCTTAGCAACCTAACAAGTATCAAATACTCAGGGGCTACTATAAACACTAGTAAGGCACATATTAAGAACCCGTGATATCAAATATACCTTTGTTCACTTTGCCATCCTTCTTATCCACCAAATGTTCAGTGGCATTTCCGCTTCCAAAGGACCATTTCCTTTGCAGTGTAAGCACTCGCCAGTGTTATGGTCCAGCTTTGGGCTTCTTCGCAGGAGTGACAACTTGCTTGTCTTTTCCACTTGAAGTTCCCTTTCTTCCCTTTGCACTTTTCTTGAAACTAGTGGTCTTGTCAATCATCAATACTTCATGCTCTTTCTTGATTTCTACCTTCATCGATTTCAATATCACGAAGAGCTCGGGAATCGCTTTTCTTCATCCCTTGCATACTATAGTTCATCACGAAGTTCTAGTAACTTAGTGATGGTGACTAGAGAATTCTCACAATCACTATCTTATCTCGAAGATTAACTCCCACTTGATTCAAGCGATTGAAGTACCTGCATAATCGAGCACATGCTCACTAGTTGAGCGATTCTCCTCCATTTTTAGCTATAGAACTTGTTGGAGACTTCATATCTCTCAACTCGGTATTTGCTTGAAATATTAACTTCAACCCCGAACATCTCATATGGTCCATGACGCTCAAAACGCCATTGAAGTCCCGATTCTAAACCGCTACATGGTGCACTAAACTATCAAGTAGTCATCATATTGAGCTAGCCAAACGCTCATAACGCCTCGTGATTTGCTCCTGCAATAGGTCCGCTACCTAGCGTGCATTAAGGACATAATTCTTCAGGCAAAGAATGAGGATAAACCTCGATCACGGATCCAATCCGCATCATTGTTACTAACATCTTTCAACACAATTTTCTAGGAACATATCAAAATAAACATATGAAAGCAACAACGCAAGCTATTGATCTACAACATAATTTGCAAAATACTACCAGACTAAGTTCATGATAAATTTAAGTTCAATTAATCATATTACTTAAGAACTCCCACTTAGGCGTACATCTCTAGTCATCTAAGTGATCACGTGATCCAAATAAACTAAACCATGCCCGATCATCACGTGAGATGGAGTAGTTTCAATGGTGAACATCACTATGTTGATCATATCTACTATATGATTCACGCCGACCTTTCGGTCTCCGTGTTCCGAGGCCATATCAGATATGCTAGGCTCGCAAGTTTAACTCGAGTATTCCGCGGTGCAACTGCTTTTGCACCCGCTGTATTTGAACGAGAGCCTATCACACCCGATCATCACGTGGTGTCTCAAAGACGAAGAACTTTCGCAACGGTGCATACTGTGGAGAACACTTTTGATAATTAGTGAGAGATCATCTTAAAATGCTACCACAAACAAAATGTAATAAGATGTATAACGATAAACATCATATGCAATCAAAATATGTAACATGATATGGCCATGATCATCTTGCGCCTTTGATCTCCATCTCCAAAGTATCGTCATGATCTCTATCGTCACCGCACGACACCATGATCTTCATCATCTTGATCTATATCAATGTGTCGTTACATGGTCGTCTCACCAACTATTGCTTCTGCAACTATTGCTATCGTGATAGCGATAAAGTAGAGCAATTATTTGGCACTTGCATCTTATGCAACAAAGAGACAACCATAGGGCTTTTGCCATTGTCGATAACTTCAACAAAACATGATCATCTCATACAACAACTTATATCTCATCACGCCTCGACCATATCACATCACAACATGCCCCGCAAAAACAAGTTAGACGCCCTCTACTTTGTTGTTGCAAGTTTTACGTGGCTGCTACGGGCTGAGCAAGAACCGCTTTACCTACGCATCAAAACCACAACGATAGTTCGCTGTTGGTGCTGTTTTAACCTTCGCAAGGACCGGTCGAGCTACACTCGGTTCAACCAAAGTTGGAGAAACAGACACCCGCTAGTCACCGTGTGCAAAGCACGGCGTAAACCAATCTCGCGAAGCATACGCGTAATGTCGGTCCGGCCGCTTCATCCAACAATACCGCCAACCAAAGTATGACATGTCGGTAAGCAAGATGACTTGTATCGCCCACAACTCACTTGTGTTCTACTCGTGCATATAACATCAACGCATAAAACCTAGGCTCTGATACCACTATAGGGGAACGTAGTAATTTCAAAATTTTCCTACGCACACGCAAGATCATGGTGATGCATAGCAACGAGAGGGGAGAGTGATGTCCACGCACTGTGAGATCGAAGCGAAGCGCTATGACAACGCGGTCGATGTAGTCGACGCCTTCACGATCCGACCGATCCAAGCACCGAACGACGACACCTCCGAGTTCAAAGACACGCTCACTCGATGACAATCCCCTGACTCGATCCAGAAAGCCGCCGATGAGTTCCATCAAGACGACGGCGTGGGACGATGATGATGTTCTATCGGCAGGCTTCGCCTAAACTCCGCGACAATATGACCAAGGTGGAATATGGTGGAGGGCACCGTGACACGGCTAAGGAACGATCCGAGATCAACTTGTGTGTCTATGGGTGCCCCGCCTCAGATATAAAGGAGGGAGGGGAGGCCGGCGCCCCTAGGGGTGCGCCAGAGGAGTCCTACTACCACCGGAGTAGGACTCTCTCTTGCCTTGGGCGGAGAAGGAAAGGGGGAGGGAAAGAGGAAAGGGGCGCCGCCGCCTTCCTTGTCCTATTCGGACTAGGGGGGAGGGGGCGCGCGGCCTACCTTGGCCGGCCCTCCTCTTCTCCCTCATGGCCCACTAAGGCCCATTAACCCCTGGGAGGGTTCCAGAGTTTCTGTTCCTAGAAAATCCCGATTTCACCCGAACCATTCCGATGTCCCAACATAGGCTTCCAATATATCAATCTTTATGTCTCGACCATTTCAAGACTCGTCATGTCCGTGATCACATCCGGACTCCGAGCAAACTTCGTACATCAAAACTTATAAACTCATAATAAAACTGTCATCATAACGTTGTTGCGTGATTTCACGGTTCGAGAACTATGTAGACATGACCTAGAACTATTCTCGTCAATAACCAATAGGGGACCTGGATGCCCATATTGGTTCCTACATATTCTACGAAGATCTTTATCGGTCAAACCGCATAACAACATACGTTGTTCCTTTGTCATCGGTATATATTTGCCCGAGATTTGATCGCTTGATCCAATACCTAGTTCAATCTCGCTACCGCAAGTCTCTTTACTGCTCAGAATGCATCATCCCGCAACCAACTCATTTGGTCACATTGCTTGCAAGGCTTATAATGATGTGCATTACCGAGAGGGCCCAGAGATACCTCTCCGACGATCGGAGTGAAAAACCTAATCTCGAAATACGCCAACTCAACATGTACCTTCGAGACACCTGTAGTACTCTTTATAATCACCCAGCTATGCCAGACGCTTGGTAGTACCCAAAGTGTTCCTTCGTAAACGGAGTTGCATAATTTCATAGTTAGAGGAACATGTATAAGTCATGAAGAAAGCAATAGCAGATACTAAATGATCAAGTGCTAGGCTAACGGAATGGTTCATGTCAATCACATCATTCTTCTAATGATGTGATCCCACTAATCAAATGACAACACATGTCTATGGCCGTGAAACATAACCATCTTTGATCAATGAGCTAGTCAAGTAGAGGCATACTAGTGACTATATGTTTTGTCTATGTATTCACACATGTATCATGTTTCCGGTTAATACAATTCTAGCATGAATGATAAACATTTATCATGATATAAGGAAATAAATAATAACTTTATATTGCCTCTAGGGCGATTTCTTCAAAAACCGCCTGCTTTGCTCCAAGATTCGTATGCGCGTCAAGCCAACGGAGATGCTTATGCGGTGGTCGGTGGTGAACGCCACACGTGGGCGCGTAACATTTCCGCAAAATAATGTACTTTTATAGTGTATAACTACATTTATGAGAAAACACAACTTGTTTGCATGAATTGATGGTCAAAATATCATCTTCAAGACCGTATATATCATAAATGACATACATATGAAGTTAGTAAAAATCGAATATACCTATGCTCACCGCCGATGGCTTTCTGACCATCATTGAAACCATGGTGACCTTGATTACACGGCTCTTCTTTCTATTTTTATTTTGACAAACTTATTATTTATATTTATTTTTGGCAAACGCATTGATAGCCGAGAACCTCAAATCATGCAACCCTAAGTTTCACATAGAATCACTCCCAAACGTGTCATTGCTAATCAATGGCGGGGTCTCACGTTTGTGTGTGCTCTTTGTGTCACACTAGTCTCATCGTTATCCTCTTCGTGATGAGGCTGCCTACGGGGCTTGGGAGTCAACGTTCCTCGTGGATTATGACCCGGATGCAGTATTGCCTAGAGAAATTTGTTTATATGCCACCAACAAACATGCAACTTGCTGAATTGCCATCGCACAAACACCTTTGCTCATATGCCACCACCGAACTTGTTTTTTCCCTAATTTTCCATGATGATGAACTAACAGGAGAGGATGTAAAATGTATTGAGTAAAATGACAGTCTTCCTCACGACATAGAAGAAAATGTGTGTAGACAAAACCAGCCCTTTCTCGAAGTCCCTTCGAGGACCCACAACAACTATGGCTGCTGCACGGCTTCGTTACGACTCAGGTCCAAATAGGCTGGCAAGTACTCCCTTCGTTCCGAAATGTACCCTTCGTTCGAATGTATTTCTCCTGCTCTAATTACTCGCCCAAGAAACGAATGATCGAGATGTATTTTACCAGATACATCTATTTTCGCGACAAGAATTCGAACGGAGTGAGAGGTCGCTGGCAACCTTGTTCCGACCAGGTGAAATCATGCAAAAGGACCATACTACCCCCAGTTTGAATTTGAAGTCTGCGCCGTCTTCTACCTTCAGCCCTCCAGCTCCACGCCCACCTCCGCCCTCGCCCTCCACCCCCACCTCCGCCCTCCATCGCCACCTCCGCTCCCACATCCAACGACTGTGCCCAGGTCCCAGGCGCCCCCACCTCCGGCAACTGCGCCCAGGTCCTGGCGCCCCCACATCCCGTGACTGTGCTTAGGTCCAGGCGCCCCCACATCCGGCGACTGCGCCCAGGTCCAGGCGCTCCTCCTCTCCCACGTCCAGTGCTCCTCCTGGCCCGTGCATGCCCAGGTGGAGGCTCTTCCTCGAGCTGCTGCTGGGCTCGTCCGCTGCCCAGGTTCATCTCCTCAACCGGAGCTGCTGCCTGCATTTGATTCAGATGTTTGTTGCTGGTAATTCAACAAATAAGGTAAACAAGGTAACTGAATTTGGCAGTACTGATGGAGTATAATTCAGAGATATCACTAAATTTAAACTGATAATTTGAACAAGAATGCCAAATATGTGTATATAGAAAGAATGTCAAATAGAGTAAAACTGTAGGTCTTGGTTCCTTCTCAAAATTTTAGAAAGATACTCCAACAATTTGCATCATAATGGAGTGCTTACTCTGCTTAAGAGGAAAGAAGGCCCATGTTTCGTGCTTAATATTCACAGCCCATGGCCAGGAGAGAACCTGAAGCTACCCTTTGGCGCTGATGATGCTACCAGCGTTTGAAGTACTCATTCCTGGGTTTATGTTTCGCTTCAGGAAGACGAGTCAACGCGGCTTCTTAAAGATGAAATAAGATTCTTCCCGCTCCCAGCCCTTCCGACGGTGTGTCTAGCGTTATCGAGGGCGTGGACGCAGTGTCCCGTGAATCTCATAGGATTCGATCAGTGGTTGTTTTTGGTGGATTTGGTCTTTGTTCGCTTGTTCATATGCTTCGTGTTGATCCTTCCGATCCAACCTTCTTCATCGACGGCATTGCTATTCCGGTTTGTTGGTCATACGGCCTTAACACGACGACTTCTCGACCGCTCACTACAACAAATCGCGCGCCGCTTTGCCGAGGAGCAATGGCGGCGACGCCGCTTTCGACTCGCTCCAGTGCGTGTACTCCTAAAAAACAGTATTTTCTAGTAGGATTTTCGTTGTGTTGACTTACTTTTCTTCATAGATTTATGATAGTCACCCGCACCGCGCCACCGCGACACTGTTTGGTTTGTGTTGACTGTGCGGAGTAGAGAGGGAAAAGAGAGCGCGCGAGATCGAGATCCATGGCGGAGGGGGTGCTCGCTTCCAGCATCGTGAAGGCGGTGCTAGCGAAGTTCGCGTCCTCGGTATGGGGAGAGCTCGCGCTCCTGAGGAGCTTCAGGACCGACCTGAGGGCCATGGAGGAGGAATTCGCCACCATCCGGAGCGTGCTCGCGGACGCCGAGGAGCGCGGCGGCAGCGGCGACAGCGCCGTCCGCGACTGGCTGCGCAGGCTCAAGAACCTCGCCCACGACATCGACGACTTCCTCGACGCCTGCCACACCGACCTGCGCGCCGCCCGCCGCCGCCGCAGCCGGGGCAGCCCGGCGTGCGGCTCCACGGCGACCTGCATCGTCAGCTCCGTCGTCATGGCGCACAGGCTGAGGTCCCTGAGGCGTAAGCTGGACGCCGTCGCCGCGGGAGGGACAGGCCCGCTTGAATCCCAACGTCCCCCACCGGCGCACCCGGTCGCTCCCCGAAGCGGGAGACCATCTCAAAGGTCGACGAGGCCAGGACGGTGGGGAGGGCCGCGGACAAGGAGAAGCTCATGAAGCTGGTCCTCGACGCGGCGAGCGAGGAGGACGTGTCCGTGATCCCCATCGTCGGCTTCGGCGGTCTCGGCAAGACGACGCTGGCGCAGCTGGTGTTCAACGACCGGAGGGCCAACGACGAGGTGTTCGACCTCCGGATCTGGGTCTCCATGTCCGTGGATTTCAGCCTCAGGAGGCTGATCCAGCCGATTGTGAGCGCGACCAAGCTGAAGCGCGATCTGACCAGCCTGGAGGCCATCGCAAACTTCTTGTCCGAGACGTTCACGGGGAAGAAGTACCTGCTGGTTCTCGATGATGTGGAGCGAGAGCCAGGACGAGGGGAGCGGCTGAAGCTTCTCCTCAAGGATGGCAAGCGAGGCAGCAAGATCATGGTGACCACACGGAACCACAGGGTTGGCCTGATGGTGGGCACCGTGCCGCCATTCGTTCTTGAAGGCCTCTCTGATGATGATTGCTGGGAGCTGTTCAAGGAAAGGCTTTTCAGGAAGGGAGGAGGATCTGCATCCCAAGCTGGTCAGGCTAGGGAAGGATCGTCCAGAATGCGCGGCGTGCCGCTTATCGCCAAGGCTCTTGGGAGCATGCTGCGGTTCAAGAGGAATGAGGAGTCATGGATTGCTGTCAAGGACAGTGAGATATGGCAGCTGGACAAGGAAGACACAATTTTGCCGCCTCTCAAGCTCACCTATGACCAAATGCCACCTGGTTCGAAGCAGTGCTTCACAGACAGCATCATTTCCTAGAAACTATGAGATTAACAGGACAAGATCATTCAGCGATGGATTGCTCTTGGCTTTATTGAACCCACAAAGTATGGCTGCCAATCGGTTTTCGATCAAGCCAACGACTATTTCGAGCACTTGCTGTGGATGTCTTTCCTTCAAGAAGTAGTGGAGCACGATCTGTCAAAGAAAGAACTAGAGGAAGATCGCAATGTCAAGTACAAGATTCATGATTTGGTGCATGACCTAGCTCAGTCTGTTGTCCGATGAAGTCCAGATCATCAACTCTAAGAATGCGAATGCCAATGGGCGCCCAAGCATGCTGCCACTATGCATCATTGGCTGATGACATGGGGCCTCTAAAGTTCTCCGAGCACGCCCGTAAAGTCCGCGCATTGCATTCCTGGGGTTATGCTCTTGATGTTCAGTTGTTTCTTCACTCCAGGTGCCTGAGAGTGCTAGATTTGCGAGGCAGCCAAATTACGGAGCTTCCCAAGTCAGTTGGCAGATTAAAACACTTGAGGTACTTGGACGTCTCTTCATCCCCTATCAAAAGTCTGCCCAATTGCATCAGTAACCTCCACAATCTGCAAACACTTCATTTGGCCAGTTGTGGCAATCTATATGTGCTTCCCATGTCAATATGCAGTCTTGAGAATCTGGAAACCCTGAATCTTTCCTCTTGCCACTTTCAGACCTTGCCAGATTCCATAGGGTATCTTCAAAACCTGCAACATCTTAACATGTCATTTTGCAGTTTCTCTGTACATTACCCAGCTCCATCGGTGAACTCCAACGCTTGCAATACTTGAATTTTAAAGGGTGTGTCAACCTTGAGATTCTGCCTGGCACTATGTGCAGACTGCAAAATTTGCATTTCTTGAACCTCTCACGGTGTGGAATTCTCCGAGCACTGCCCAAAAATATTGGGGATCTCTCAAATTTGTTGCATCTGAATTTATCGCAATGCAGTGATCTTGAGGCAATCCCGGAGTCAATAGGCAGCATTACAAGGCTGCATACTCTGGATATGTCTCACTGTAGCAACTTGTCGGAGTTACCTCGATCCATTGGTGGCCTTCTCGAGCTTCAAACTCTCATTTTATCGCATCATGCACGGAGTTTGGCATTGCCCATAGCAACCAGTCACCTACCAAACTTGCATACTTTGGATCTCTCATGGAATATTGGCCTGGAGGAATTGCCCAATCAATTGGTAATCTCCATATTTGAAGGAGCTTACTCTGTTCCAGTGCTGGAATCTCCGTAGCTACCCGAGTCTATAACAAACCTCATGATGTTGGAGAGGTTGAGCCTTGTTGGGTGTGCGATCTAGCCACGCTACCTGACGGCATGACAACCATCACCAATCTGAAGCACCTAAAAAATGACCAGTGCCCATCTTTGGAGAGACTACCTGATGGATTTGGGCAATGGACTAAACTTGAAACATTATCCTTGCTCATTATAGGTGACACATGCAGCAGTATTGGGGAGCTAAAAGACCTTAACCTTCTGAGTGGCTGTCTTAAAATTGAATGCTGCTCACACAAGAAGGATTTGACAAACGATGCCAAGAGAGCAAACTTGAGGAATAAGAGGAAACTAAGCAACTTGACTGTGTCATGGACCAGTTCATGCTCTTCTGATGAGCTGAAGAACGTCGAAACATTTCTTGAAGTTCTCTTGCCACCTGAAAACCTCGAGGTCCTTGAAATATATGGCTACATGGGCACTAATTTTCCCAGCTGGATGATGGAGAGCATGGAATCCTGGCTTCCAAATATTACCTTCCTAAGTTTAGCCAACATCCCTAACTGTACATGCCTCCCACCTCTTGGTCATATTCCCAATCTCCATTCTCTTGAGCTCCGCTGCATTAGCGGTGTCCGTAGCATTGACCTGAAATACTTGCCAAGGGACAGAAGAATACATTGTACCAGTCACTCAAGGAACTCCATTTTGAAGACATGCCTGATCTGGAGATCTGGCCAACCTCATTGGCAGGATAGGGAAGAAAGTCAACAACAAGTATTCATGTTTCCAGTTCTTAAAACTGTCACTGCAAGTGGATGTCCAAAGATGAGACCAAAACCATGCCTCCCAGATGCTATATCAGATTTGTCACTGTCCAACAGCAGTGAGATGTTATCAGTTGGTAGGGTGTTCGGGCCATCATCTTCCAAATCGGCATCACTTCTTAGGAGGCTGTGGATTAAAGAGTGTCATGCATCGTCGTGTGATTGGAACTTGCTGCAGCACAGGCCAAAACTTGAGGATCTGACCATTGAGCACTGCGAAAGGCTACATGTTTTGCCAGAGGCCATCAGGCACCTTAGCATGGTCCGAAGCTGAAGATTGATAATTGTACCGATTTGGAAGTCCTTCCAGAATGGCTAGGTGATCTCGTAGCACTTGAATATCTGGAGATAAGCTGCTGCCGAAAGTTGGTCTCGTTGCAGAAGGTTTGCATCCTTAACTGCACTAGAGGAGTTGATTGTCAGTGATTGTGGCTCTGCACTGACTGAAAACTGCAGAAAAGAGACAGGCAAGGATTGGTTCAAGATCTGCCATATCCCAAGTATCCTCATCTCATGAAGGTAATAATGCATCTTCTTTCTGTGAGGAATTACTTTTAGTTAACTCAAACAACAAAGCTAGTTATTCTGTAGAACTAACTTTTTCTTCATTTGACATGGGCAGCTACAACAGAAGTCATTCTCCAAGGATTCAAGTGCAACCTGTGCATGAATAACATACCTGAATGAAAGTACTGTTTGTTACGTATTCAAAAGGTAAACCAGCGTAGCAACATGCCCTTGCATTCTTTGAAGGTTTGCTGGATTGTATCATCCTATTTGTTGGCAAAAACATTTTAAGGGGTTGTTAGACTGTATCTGCTCCTTCATGTGTTCAGACAAATAATATCCATGTTGAGAGCTAGTTATACTGGAGTGAAGCTCCAGGTCCTGGTCTGGTATACACTGACCATACAATGTGCATTATAAAGTAAAAATAAAACACAAATAGTAAGTTATTTATGTTACTAATGCAGACAACGACATCAGCAAACACCAGAATTTGGTTTAATACCAAAACATTAAACGCAAACTACAGTATGTTTAAATCCAGAAACAGAAGCATATAACTTCATGGAGCTGCAATTTTTATATGGAATCTTTTGATATTTTTCCAGCTTCAGTGTCTGCACAGTAGTTCCTAATAGGCTGAAAGGGTACACGCTTATGGTCCATTCATTTGAGCTTCACGATAACACTATAAGGGTTAGGCGTGTTTCGCTGCCTCTTGGTGTTGTTGGCATTTCATAATTTTCTTAATTTGGCTTGGCGCAGGAGAGAAATGATGATTGTGTTTTTCTTATAACTAGCACATTGGCCTACGCAATGCACGGGCACCATCTTTATCCAGTTAGAAAAATAATTTATTTTTCTAGTGCTTAATAGTTGTTTATTAGCCATGTTCTTTAAAGAACACTATAACCGAATTATATCGAACTTATTTTTCTTTACAACATGCCTCATGTTAGCTTGAAAAGTCAAGGGCAATATAAGTACTTATTTTCCCTTTCACAACCTGATGGAGAGACCAGAGTCAAGTGCACCTGGGTGCGGTACTTAGATTTAGTCAGACTTTGGCTGAACAAATTGTGCATTTTTCATAGATACTCCACTTAGCTTTAGTCAGGTTTAAATCAATACATTTGGTGATACAAAATAAAAATAATGGTATAGTACTACGGGGCAGAAGACAGTACCATCTCAAATATATATGGTTGATTTGAGTCTCCCATGATGCAGTACTCTCCTAATATCTTTCTGTGATTTTCTAAAGCACCAAACCTCCTTAACAACTATATTTATGGTTAGATTCAAACAAAATAAAACTATATTTATGGTTGTTCTAGACTTCACAGCAGCTTCTCCAAGTTACTGTTACAATACCTCAACTTCTTTTGGTTTGCAAGAGAGAAAGTCAGATGTTTTAAATTTTCAGATCTCTACACCTCAGGGTAGGCTCATCAGTATGTATCATCACTCTAGTTTATTTATAGATTAGATTCAGCGTTGTAATCGTAGCGAGGTGAAAACTCGCTATGCTGAATAACAATTCTATCTTGCCACTATATTTCTAATTAGAAAAGTATTTGACTACAAAATTCCACAATGGCAGACCTACTACTACCTCTTTAATGTCCTCAAATACCGGTCGAGACCTTGAACAACTTGTATCAGATGATCGTTTGGCTGGCTATGACAGCATACCATACAAACATTTGGGTATATGATATAGACGTCTTATCAAATATAAAAATACACAATAGTAGTTTTGACCACATATGACAATTTACCTCGATATTTTGGACTGAAAAAGAAAAACTAACATTGAATGGCGGGTTATGAGATAATTTGTTCTTTGTATCTACGTTGTGGAAGAAGGAACTATTTTCCTTCATCAGTGTGATTTAGAGATATTTAGTGGCCATTCTATAGTGAACCATGATGTGTCAAACGACACCATACACTGCCTAAAAATACATCGTGGTTAATTTCCAGGTAAGAAAAGTTGAGTTTTAGAGCTTTGTGTAGTCATTGCTCGGTTCATCTCGAATTTACCTGCCATGGTCGGCATCCAGTGCCTTGCTCTTTGTTCTAGAAAAAGAGCCTCGCTCTTCGTCTTGATCTCTTTGGCAGCATCTCTATTAAACCGTGGAAACTGAAGGGTAATAATAAATAATGCAAACAGCAAAAGGTGTCGACCGGCCGGAAACACCAAACGAATCGCAGACGCAGCACGGGTCCGCCGCAGAGCTGCATCCTTGCGATCCGGGCCTCCTAATTATCTGTCGTGGTTGGTTGCAAGGCGAAAAGGCGGCGTGTGATGCCTCGCTCCAGTTCCTTCTTTTCTACAATCTGGCCCCAAGTTACTATAAATCCCAGCCAGATCGATGTATGCGCGCGTTACGGGATGTATCCTCCAGCTAGTACTACTGGAGGCTTTAGTGCAGAGATACATTTCCCACTCTCACCCAACCCGCCCGAAAATCCTGGGCCGGGCTGAACCTGAGTGTGCCATCGGGCAGGCTCAGGCCTGAAAATTGGGCCTGACAGGCAGATCGGCCCGGCTCGAGCATGTAGAAAATGAGATTTTAGCCGAGTTGGGCCTGGGCCTACCGGTTGTGTCGGGCTTTCTCGGCTCAAACCTTAGCACTAGCCTTTTTGGCCCAACCCGCCCGAGAAATGCCCAAGTATACCCCCACCCCGGTTGGCCTTCATGGGACAACACAGAGACGGTAACTTGTCGGCGCAAGCACGACCACCGAATGCCTCAAGAATATTTGTCAAGCAAATTTAACGTGACGAACAAGACACCAAAGAAGCAAAGACCAAATTGAACAACATAAAAGAAATCATGGGAGAAACGGTCACCCCTAAAACCAAAGACATGGGCGTGGTGGGCGGTAGGCGATTCGGAGAACCAAGACACACCCTACCACCCACCATAGACCCAACAAGAGAGGCAAACCTGAAGGACATATTTATCCTCAAGATGTTTTGGTGATTGATGACAATGCTTTTATGACTAATCGTAAAGTAAGTTCTTTTAGAGATTCATCCATTGGCACGAGACGACTACCTCCCTCGGTGTTTTATTCAAGACTTGTAGCTCCTTCGCTTCACAGGACTAGTTTCAGAGGAGTCACCGTACTATCAAGAGGGATCCGCTGGTAAAGCTAGGTGGAATCAACATGTACACATCCGCTTCACACCCGATGTTTTCCTTCCGCTTCATTGAGCCGCTTTCCTCCGCGCTCGCCTGCCTTGTCCCAAATTAGTAGTCATGGTCTCTCGCCGTAGTACCCCAAGCTCGTTGCGGTAGTACCGCCTCAATGTAGTATCGCCCCCGACCGGTAGTCATCACAGGTCTTCGGCCGTAGTACCGCAGCTGGTTCCGGCTACTACCGACTCGAGACCGATGTTTTTGTGTCGGTTTTATCAGACTAGAGCGGCATGGCGAGTACCGCGCCCAAGCGGTAGTATCGCTTTACTCCCGCAGTAGTACCGCCCGGGCCGAGACCCGCGCCTCGTTAGCTGGCAAGATCAGCAGTGGAAGCGGTAGTACCGCTTCACGGTAGATACCGCCTAAGCGGTAGTACCGCCTGGCGTATTGCTCAAAGGGGTCACGGTTGGATTGTTTCCCCCACTATATAACGGTGTCTTCTTCCCCAAAGTTGACACACCTCTTTCCCCCAAAGGTCCATTGTTGCTCCAAGCTCCATTTTCGCCCGATCTCTCTCTCCCTAGCCAATCAAACTTGTTGATTTGCTCGGGATTGGTTGAGAAGGCCCCGATCTACACTTCCACCAAGAGAAATTTGATTCCCTCTCTTATCCCTAGCGGATCTTGTTACTCTTGAGTGTTTGAGCATCCTTGTGATGCCCGGATAATTAAGCTACAAAGGATCCCACGCTAATGGTGCCACGTCACCACTAGCATCAAGCTAATCTATCCTTAGATCAAAATCGGTCCTAAATTCAAATTCAAAGTTTAGTAAATAATAAAAGTTTTCAAACATTAAAATAAAAATGTTCGGTCAGATTAAATATTACATAGATAAATATGGTGTAGTAAACACATTTTTTATAAAATGCCTAAATGATTCAAAATGATTTAGAAAGTAAAAGTAAATAAAAGAAAGAAAATACAAAAGAGACAAACAAACAAACAAAAAAAGGAAAAGGAACCTCCCCCATCTAGGCCTCGCCCAACTAGGCTCAAGTCCTCGCCAGCCGCCCACCCCATGGCCCCTAACACCCCACCTCGACCGAACCCTAACCGTCCACACCCCACTCCCCCTCTGTTCGATCTCGATCGAGGATCCCGATCCCTCGCCTCGACTCTGCTCACACCGCTCGACTCGCTGCCCGAGCTCCTCACCGCCCGCTTCCACCTCCCACCTACCGCTTCACGCCGTCTCGTTGCCCCGACGCCTCGAGCCCCGCCGCCTAGTCCCTACTCCCCACCGTGAGCTCCTCCTCTCCCTCATTTTTCATCAAGACCGTCTGGCTCAAGACGCCGGCGCTCGGCTCCTCGGCTGGCGGCATTCGGCCGCGCGCCTCACCAAGCCCCGCCCTGCTGCTCACCACGCCGACGGCCACAGACCACGCTTCGACGCGCCACGGCCGCGCCTCACGCTTCCTCTCTCGCCGCCTCCGACCAGATTCGCCAGAGCCTCGCCCCACGCCGCCTTCCCCTTCGCTCTCGCTGCTGGCACCACCGCACTGCGGGCCGCACCGCCTGCCTTGTCTCTGCCGCCTCGCCCACTCACACACGCTACCGCTCTGCGGACGCAGCCTCGCGACCGGTTCAAGGCTGCCGCCGCCACGGCGAAGGCGGCGCTTCGCCGCCATCCCTGCTGCCACGCCGAGGCAATGACGCGGCGCCACGCTGGGCCGGGTTGCCTGACGCCGCTAGCGCCTGGATCCAATATGGCCCCTAGGGCCACGATGTGGGGCCCGCCTGTAACGATTTTGTTAAAATAAGAGAATAAAAAATCTTAGAATAAATAAAATATTAATTAACTAATGAGTTAATTAAGTTAATTAATCTGCTTCACTAATCTAATTAAAATAAATTAGCCTAATCACTTAGTTAGTCTAATTAACCCGTTTAGTTAAATCGAGTCTATGACCAAGTGGGACCCACGTGTCGATTGACCACCAACCCTCTGCTGATCACGATGTCATGTCGACGCCATGTCGATGCAATAATACTATTTTCGAATTTAATTAATAATTAATAAGTTAGAAAATGATTTAAAAACTTTGAAAATTAATATAAAATAAACCGTAGCTCGGATGGAAAAACTTTGTACATGAAAGTTGCTCGTAACGACGAGATTTAATCCAGAACGCAGCCCGCTCGTCCGCCACACATCCCTAAACTATCGAACTCGAACTTTCCCTCCGGCCCTATGCCCGAAGCATGAAACACCGGGATACTTTCCTTGTTGTTCCCTTCACCCAGATCACCTCATAACGCGTTAGAACACGCCTAGCTCGCTTGTCAGTTCTGTTATGCACTTACATGCTATGTATTTATCAAGCCCCCTCTTCTCCGTAGACCCCGTGATTTACGCCGATGCCCTCGTGGTCGACTCACGCCACCGACGACCCTCCTTCTTGTCTCGAGCAACCAGTGCAAGCCCCCTTGATCACCGATATCGCCTATTCTCCTCTATACCGCTTGCATTAGAGTAGTGTAGCATGTTACCGCTTCGCTGATCCTATTCTCGATGCATAGCCCGACATTGTTGCTACATCTGCTGATACCTTACCGCAATCCTAAATGCTTAGTATAGGATGCTAGTTTATCATCATTGGCCCTACATTCTCGCTACCGCTTTGCTATACTATCGGGCCGTGATCACTTGGGGTATATACTATACATACATACATACTATACATGATGGTGACTAAAGTCGGTCACACATTGAGTACCCGCAAGTGATTCTCGATGAGGGGGCCGAAAGGACAGTGGCTCCATCCCAGAGGTGGGCCTGGGTCGGACTGCCCCGATCACATTTTTAGGCGTGCGATGTGGCAGGTTGAGACCACCTAGAGACAGTGGCCTCGGCCTGCTCGGGCGCTCATGATACTTAACACGCTTAACGAGATCTTGGTATTTGATCCGAGTCCGCCATTTGGTCTATACGCACTAACCATCTACGTGGAGTAGTTATGGGTATCCCTGCTGGTATCACCAAGCCTTCTAGACGCCGCGAGTGAGCGGCGCTGCCGGATTGGAACGTAGCCCGCTCTTGTATTAGGGGCGGTCTGCTTTCCGCCCCACGCAACGCAGGTGTGTGCAATGGGCGATGGGCCTGCACCCTCGCGCCATAGGAGTTAGAGCGGTGTGTCAATTCCTCTCATTAGGCCTAGGGGGGCTGCGACGTGTTGATCTTCCGAGGCGGGCATGACCCAGAAAGTGTGTCCGCCAAATAGGATCGAGCGTGTTGGGTTATGTGGTGCACCCGCAGGAAGTTAATCTATTCAATAGCCGTGTCCCTCGGAAAAGGACGACCAAGTTGTACTTGACCTTATGACAACTAGAACCGGATACTTAATAAAACACACCCTTCCAAGTGCAGACATAACCCGTGATCGCCTCAAACAGGCACGAGGAGAGGATCACGGTAGGATTATGCTATGCGATGCTACCGAGATGCTACGGAGATGCTACGTGAGATGCTACTTGGAGATGCTAATTGAGGACTTCAATCTACTCTCTTCTACATGTCAGCAAGACGAGGCTCGCCGTGGTTTAGTCTTCGATAGGACTAGCTATCCCCTCTTATTCGGCATTCGCAGCTTCACCACCGATATGGCCTCCTTACACATATACCCATGCATATGTAGTGTAGTTCCTTGCTTATAGTACTTTGATGAGTACTCACTTGCTTTCTCCCCTTTTTCCCCTTTCCTTTCTTTTCGTTTGTCGCAACCAGATGCTGGAGTCCAGAGCGACGCCACCGCCGATGACGACTACTACTGGAGGTGCCTACTACTACGCAGTAGCCGATGACGACACCAGAGTAGTTTAGGAGGATCCTGCAGAGGCCCGCGCTTCTTTTCGACCAGATCCCAGCTTTGTGCCAGCCTTCTTAAGGCAAACTTGTTTAACTTATGTCCTGACTCAGATATTGTTGCTCACCGCGACTGCCTATGATCGAGCACTTGTATTCGAGCCTCGAGGCCCCGGCTTGTATTATGATGCTTGTATGACTTATTTTACTTTTAGAGTTGTGTTGTGATATCTTCCGTGAGTCCTCGATCTTGATCGTATTACGCTATGCGCATGATTAGTGTACATTAATCGGGGCGCCACAAGTTGGTATCGAGCCGAACGCTCAGAGGAATCCCTTTCCAACTCCTTGGCCAAGTTGAGTCTAGAAGTCAAAACTGTTTTACTAACTTGGTCAGTGCGGCCCCGGCCCACGCCGCCATTGGGTGGTATTAGGATATTTTATTCCTCGTCCATACTCGATTCTAATCTCTTCTATTCGTGTTAAATGATTTTGCTGAAATCTAACTTTAGGTTCTCGTTATCACTTCCGCCGAGAGCCCTTCATTACGATGATCGATCGCTTCAATGTAAGATTCTGCAATACTCTTCGATGTTTCCCTCGAGACCATTGTGCCCTTCGCCGCTGTAATTCCATACCACCGATAAAATCCTATGGAAAGCTACATACACTGTCAGGCTTACTTTTATTCCCAATGGTCTTGTTATTACAAGTTACCCCGAGAATATTTTGTGCCTACCGCCTTGCGCTTCTTGCCACCGAATACCCCTAAGAATAATTTCTCGTGACCTTCCGAGTATCCGCCATCCCAGCTTGTTCAGTGTTTCACGAAAGCCTTTGAAATACTATTCAATCTTCAAAAAATCCTTAGCAGCCTATTGCTCTACAAATACTTGTCTACTAGCATTATGGATGCTTCCCGTGATATCCGCAATATTCACTAGTATCTTTTGACACCGCCATTTTGATCCTATTGATTCAACATGTGTGTAATGCACACAATCATCTATCAACCCTTCTAAATTATCTTTCCGCTCGGACATCATTTTTGAACATGAGCTGGTTCTCACTCAAACTATTTGTCGCCAATTGTGCCTCCTCGGTCTATCCAAATTATCCATCCTTGATCGAGCAACCGCTTTGATCCTTTGTTTTGGAAATCGTAAGTCCTTTGTTATCTAAGCATCAAATTACTCAGATGTTCTATAATATGATGCACGTGCCTTCTTCTTCCTCTCGTTGAGTAATCGATGCTCACATCGATCCCTTGTGGACCATCGTTCCTTTGTTGGATTTTATCCGACAATGTCCTTCATATTGAATAACCTTGAGAGCCTTTCCATGGGTATATAATGCTTTTGGTAAATTGTATCATCTCGCTTTTGAACAATGCTCGCTTTTGAGCTCAGATTATTTACCCCAAGTTTGTGGTATATGTTCCTAAGATGCCCCGCTATGCCTTCCTTAATATGTGTGAACTCGAAGTTTTCACGGGTCATACTCATCCGGTATTTCACCAAGTAAAACTTTCAACACTAATGCCATTATCAAACGAGAAGTGACCGTAAGGTTATGCTTTGGAGAAGTGGAGTCGACCTTGAACCTTTGTGTTCATGCCCATGGACACAAAGTAGATCCTATCATGGAATCTTCTTGTAATAATAACTATTTCCTTGATATAATATCCTTGGTATCGTGA
>JAHHZJ010006660.1:0-10717 GCA_021437245.1 Aegilops speltoides | reverse complement strand
ACCAAACTAGTGTTGCCAAGCTTCAGAATCTTCTGTCATCATATCGGTGTCACCGAGATGATAAAGTCGGTCCCACCGAGATTGGCAAACCCTAGTCTTTGGAAGAATCGGACTCACCGAGATTGTATTTTCGGTCCCACCGAAAATCCCAACGTTCACAAGATTTGAACTTTCGGTCTCACCGAGTTGTCAACTTCGGTCCGACCGATATTGGTCAAATGTGTGTAACGGTTGATTTTGTGTGGAGGCTATAAATACCCTCCACCCCCTCTTCATTCGTGGAGAGAGCCATCGAAAGAACTACCACTCCTACCTTACATTTACGAGAAGAAAACTACCTACCCTTGTGTTGAGATCAAGTTGCTCCACTCCCACCATATGAAACTTGATTTCTAGCCTTCCCAAGTTGCTTTCCACTCAATCCTTTCTTCCACCACAGCCAAATCAGTGAGGAGAGTTGAGTGTTGGGGAGATTATCATTTGAAGCACAAGAGCAAGGAGTTCATCATCACCAACACCATCTATTACCTTTTGGAGGGTGGTGCCTCCTAGATTGGTTAGGTGTCGCTGGGAGCCTCCGTCAAGATGTGGAGTTGAACCAAGAAGTTTGTAAGGGCAAGGAGATCGCCTACTTCGTGAAGATCTACCCCAGTAAGGCTAGTCCTCCGTGGGCGTATGCCATGATGGCATAGACAAGGTTGCTTGTTCGTGGACCCTTCGTGGGTGGAGCCCTCGTGGACTCTCGCAGTTACCCTCCGTGGGTTGAAGTCTCCATCAACGTGGATTGACGATAGCACCACCTATCGGAACCACGAGAAAAATCTCCGTGTCTCCAAATTGCGCTTGCTCTTCTCCACCTCTCTTTACTACATGTGCAATTTACTTTCCGCTGCCAATACTCTAGAATTGCATGTGTAGGGTGATACTTGACTTGATCATCATTGTGAACTTGCCAAAACTTGTCTTTATCAAAAGGCTGAATTTTTATATTGTCAAGTAGTCTAATCACCCCCTCTAGACATACTTTCGATCCTACAAGTGGTATCGAGCTTTGGTCTCCATTGTATTGGTTTCCATTGCATTGACTCCATAAGCTTGGTTTCACAACCTAAGAGAGTATGGCGTCTAGTGAGGGTAATTTTCAGAGAGGTCCTTACTTTGATGGTTCAAATTTTGCTAGTTGGAAGCATAAAATGAAAATGCATATTCTTGGACATAACCCCGCCACATGGGGCATTATTTGTGTTGGCTTGCAAGGTGAGTTCTTCGAGGAAGGAAAAGTTCGGATCGTGAAGCTACAGCGGATGAATTGCGGATGTTGCAAAACAATGCTCAAGCTTGTGACATTCTCTTCAATGCTTTGTGTCCCGAGGAGTTCAACAAAATCAGCCGCCTTGAGAATGCAAAAGAGATTTGGGATACTTTGGTCGAAATGCACGAAGGTACCGAGTCCGTGAAGGAATCAAAGCTAGATGTTCTTCAAGGTCAACTTGACAAGTTCAAGATGAAGGAAGGTGAAGGAGTCGCTGAAATGTACTCTAGGCTTGCTCTCATCACAAATGAGATTGCCGCTTAGGAAGCGAAGAAATGACCGACCGATTCATCATCAAGAAGATTCTCGAGCTTTGGATGGAAAGTATGACACCGTGTGCACTTTGATCCAAATGATGCCAAACTACAAGAATCTCAAGCCTACCAAGTCATTGGAAGAATTGTTGCTCATGAGATGACACTTAAAGATAAGGAAGAGCTTCACAACAAGTCAAGTGGTGCTTACAAAGCTACATGTGATGCTCCCACAACCTCAAGTGACAAGCTAGTTTCCAATGAAGAGATAAGCCTAATGGTGAAGAACTTGAACAAATTCTACAAGAGTAGAAGCAAGGAAAGAAGCTCAAAGTCTAGATCATATGATGAAAAGAGATCTTCTAGTCGTGATCGAATCGCTACAATTGTGGAAGACCCGACACTACTCAAATGAGTGTTCTGCTCCCCACAAGAGAAGAGAAGAATCTCCAAGAAGAAGAAGCTCAAGAGAAGAGTCACCTCGGAAAGAGAGAAGGAGTAGAGATGATCGTTATGAACGAAGATCCTCTCGGAGAAGCAAGGATTCGGAGAAGAAAGACAAGTCATCAAGGAGCTACACAAGAAGAAAACATCAAGCTCATGTAGGTGAATGGGTCTCCGGCTCCGACTCGACAATCACTCCGAAAGAAGCTATCACTCCAACTCCGACTACAACCAAGATGAAGGTGTTGCGGTCTTGCTCGTGTCCTCCAACTCCAACTCCTATGACTTATTTGATTCACCAAATGAGGGAATTGGAAGATGCTTCATGGCTAAAGGCCCCAAGGTATCACACCCTGAATTTATTGACTTTGATAGTGATGAGGATGACTTGCTTGGTGAAGATGAGCTTTTACATGATAAATCTAGTGAGCCAAGTAATGATGAACATGCTAGTAGTCTTTATAGTCGAGAAGAGTCGAATGACAATGCTATGAAGGAGATTGAGCGTCTAACTAAAGAACTAAACACTCTTAAGTTAGCTCATGAAACAACTCAAGAAGATCATAGAGAGCTCCTAAGATCTCATGAGAAGCTACGCTTCGAGAAGCTCAATCTAGAGCAAGAACATGAGTTCCTAAAAGCAATCAATGACGATCTTCGAAAGAAGAGTTCTTCATATCTTGCCAAACGACTTCTCTTGTCTAATTTCTTGCCACCTATTAAAAACTAAGCATGACAAGCATAAGAAAAATTCTTCATCTAGTAGTAACAATAACCACGCTAAATCCAATATTGTTGCTTCTAGTAGTTCTCTTGATTCCACTAACAATGTTTCAAGCCAAGTTACACTTGAGCAAGAAAATAGTTTATTGAAAGGGATTATAGAGAAAGGTTTCTACAAGAGCCTTGCCGGAAGCAAGAACTTTGAGGAAATTGTTCGCAAGCAAGGAAGGCACCGGAAGAATCAAGGAATTGGTTTTGAGCGAAAGTTCAACGCCGAGGGTGTTGAATGGGAAGAAGGTCAATATCCCACTTCAAAGTTTGTTTCTCAAAAGGAGAAGTATGATCCTACTTCTTCCAATGTGGAACAAGCACAAGATGACCTTCCACCACAAGACCACAAGCTAAAAGGCAAGGACAAGCTTCAAGAGGAGATTGATGCATTTATTGAAGCACCTAAAGCCATGGTCAAGTGGGTTCCCAAGGGTACGTCAAGTTCTACTTCGTCAAGCTCAACTACAACCCCAAGAATTCCCATCAAGATGATGTGGATCCCGAAGAAGAAGAACTAGAGAGTTCTTGAGGGTGACTCCGCCAACATACTTCACTCACATTCTTTTTGGCAAGAACTTGTGCAATCAACTTCCACATCTTGCACTAGTTCATGGAGTCACAAACCCTCTTGTTGGTAAGTCAAGGGACAAGGTAATCATTGCTTTCATGGACATCATCAATTGTGTACTTCAATCTATGTCCATGGATATTCTTGTTTGTTCCTTGTGGGACTAACCCATGTAGGTATTGAAAGTGCCCAATCCAAAGGATTGCTCCCAACTCTTGATGATCTTCATCAACATTGAGCATCCACATCTTCAACATCTACATGAAGTCTTCTACGACAACCCAAGGTTAGTTTGACCCTTTAAAAGGGGTTCTCACATCTAGGGGGAGCTTTGCTCTAAAGAATTGAGCTAAAGCATCTTCAAATGATGTGAACACATCAATGCTTTATGTAAAAGTGGTAACCCCACTTGTGCTTAAACGATGAGTATGACCTATGATCAAATGTTCTCATTTGACTCCTAAGTCAATATACTCATATAAAGATGACCTAGTCATCGACAAATTGTGTGCTAGTTGCTAGAGTTTTGTTTGTGCATGTTTGACACATATTTCATTTGCTATCTTATTGTGTGAGCATGTTGGATGCATGATTTTATCCATTCGAGGACATCCATTTGTTGCTTTGGTCTTTTGGATTTGTTTTGACCAAATGGATGGACAAGAATGCCTAAGTTCCTCCCTTAGCTATCTATGCTTTCTTGTCTCAAATTCTATTCATGCTTATATCACAAACTTTGAACAAGTCTTTTTCGGACCCACCGAGTGAGGAGCACTCGGAGCCACCGATCCGTCAAAAGCTTAACTTCCAAAACCTTCTAAGTATTTTCGGTCAGACCAACCCACTCACACTCGGACAGACCGAAAGCACTTGGATTGATCTAGGTTTTCACCTCGTGAAACCGAGTTGTAATTTCGGCGATCAAGTGTGTAATCGCTTGCGATTATCCATCTCGGTGCCACCGAAGTTTTACAACTCGGTCCCACCGACGCAAAAAGGGTATATATATCCGAGGGCAGCGCGTTGATTCCTTCTTCAAAATGCCTCGCCCCTAAACCCCTTCTGCCGCTGTCGCCGTGGTCTCCGGATCGCCTCCGTCCGTCGCCAGGCGCCCTACGCGGGACTCCGTCGCCGTCAGCGGACATTCTCTCACGCCGTGCAGCCAGAGAGAAACTCCACCAAGTTAGGGTGAGTTTCGATCCTCTCGTCTTCAACCTCCGATTCTATGCACGATTGGTTTGCCTAGCTTCTTGCCACGTTTGAGATCTTCCTATCCAGCAGATTAGTTCGTTAGAACGAAATTCGAGTAAAAGTTTTAGGGTTAGGTTTCCGCCGAACACATCTCGGTGAGACCGATTCTACATTCTCGGTATGACCAATTTGGCCTCTGGCCATTGCACTGCACTTTTCGGTCTAACCGAGTTGTGCAAATCGGTGCGACCGAAATGAGGATTTAGTGAAACCCTAGTGTTCTTGGCTAGACCGAAACCCATTTCGGTCCAACCGAAAGTGGTGTGAATGGTTCTGTTTAGACACTTCAGATTCACCGAATTTTAGACTCGGTCCGACCGAAATGCATTCTGTGAAAACCTAAAACTGAAACTTGAACTCATTTTTTTGCAAAATCTTCTGCAGTTTGTGATGACTCTTCTACTCTGCCTACACCTAATCTATTCACAGGTTGTCGACCATGTCGATGCCGTGACAGCCGAACAGTCTGAATCTCCAATTGCTGAAATTCCAGAGGCGTGCACTAGTCCCGAGGCCAGAGCTTTTCAGATGATGGTGAGAGGAGCACACCAAGTGGTTTGCCTCCTGCAGCCACCAGGGCGAAGAAGAGGAATTCGATGAAGAAGATTCTCGATTTCATTCTTGAGGAAGAGATCTCTCCAAGCCAAAGAGGAAAGTGGTTGCCAAAGAGCATCAAGGGCAACAAACCAAGAAAGGCACCAATAAAGTGAAGAAATCCACTGCTGCCAGAAGCTGAGCATGGAAGAGGAAACTTCAAGCAAGGTGAAGAAAACTTCCAAGAGGAAGAGAATTGTGCATGATGAAGCAGCAAATGATGATGATTCTGATGAGGAAGCACCCCAGCCTCCTCCTCAGAAGTCTAAGTTCATGGGTGATGCCATCAGGGCAGGAGCACCTTCAAAGTCTAAGCCTTCTGCTCCAGTCAAGGCAGCTCAAGCCAAGCGTCTGCCAAGCCCAAGAAGACTGTCAGAACATTCCCGCTTGAGAGAAGAAGAAAGACAATGTGCCACCAAATGAGTCGATGATGAGGCACCAGATTCTTCAAATCTGCCGAAATTGCCAATTCACAATGATGCTCCTCCTCGAGCTAAAAATATGAAGGAAAGAAAGGATAAAGGTCTCAGGCTATGGAGACAAGCTGATCCATATGCTGTGAGGAGAAGGACTGCTGTTGACCCAAGGTTCCACACCAGAGAGCAGCAGGATTTCTATGAGACTGTGCTAATGGACAAGAAGCCCATTGTTGCAGACACTCGCTATGTTGACTGGGCATACATTGACAGTGAAGAGCACAGAGACTTCTTTCCACATGTGCATGAGAGCTTTACTGCATGTGGTGTTGCTGAGTTTGTTGGTCAGAAGCTGACAGATTGGAATGATGAGATGATCATGCAATTCTATGCCACTGCTCATTTCTATCCAGATGGTAAGATCACATGGATGACTGAAGGCCAAAGATTCTCATCAACTGTTGAAGAATGGGCAGCACTGCTGAATGCTCCAGTACCAAGAGAAGATGATGTTGATGTCTATGGTATTCCCAAGAAGAACCATGAGTCTATGAAGAACATGTACAATGAGGTACCAGCTACGGATATAGAGATCCGAAGCTCGGCTCACAGTATCATCTCCAGCAGTCTACCTACCACCAACACAATTCGAGGCATACCTTGATGCCCAAGTCCGAGATCATCGCATGATAAGAGGCTATTCTATCAACATGCTGCATATACTTGATCGAAGGCACCTTTCAAGGTGATGGACCCGATAGTTGAGACTATCAAGAGGACTGCAGCAGACTGTAAGAGGTCATGTGGATTTGCCCCGCACATTCAGATGCTTATCAATGCCAAGTTTGGCACGGGCACCTACTTGTTGGATAGACCACATTTGCCACTGCAGCCTGAGCATGAGGACAATGAAGTTGTGATGGATGAGGAGGACCCAACGTCAGTTGAGGGTCATGCAAAGACTGAAGCTGCCAAGAAAGCTAAAGCTGAGAAGGAAGCAGCAGCAGCAGCAGCTAAGCCCAAGAGTGTTGGAGAGCAGCTCCTTGAAGCTACCCAGAGGATTGAACAACGCCTGCCAGATTGTGCGAGTCTCAGAGAGTCTTGAGAGGATTGTTGAAGACAAGATCCATGCTCTGATGTCAAGTCGATCAAGTGTAAGTCACCGTCAACAAGCTTGAGGCAGATATCGAGGAAGCCAAAAGGGAGAAGGAAGAGCTCATGAAGGAGATGCAGGATGACCTAGTCCAGGATGATTATGAACAGCCTGCTCCGGTTCCTACAAGACCCAGATCAGCTGCTATTCCAAAGGATGACACCAGACTACAGCCTCAAGACCTCCCACAGCTCCATCGGTTCCAGCTCCAGCTCAAAGGTCCACTCCTCCAGCTCCTCGGACATCAGTGAAGCCTTTGCAGATGCAGCCATCTCAACTCCATCAACCTGCATAGAGCCGCCACAGAGTCCCTAGTGACGCTTAGCTCTATACCTTTCGAACTTTTGGTAACTTGTTGCCAAAGGGGAGAAATTGTATAGATCATAGGACTTCGAGAGAGAGAGTGCTTTGTCTTTGTGCTTTTGCTCTTTCGCTTATTTGCGGTCTTTTGAGATACTTTTGAGATTTTCAAACATTCCGTGTGTTTGATACTACGCTTGTTTCTACTTTGATGAGTGCTTGATCATACTATGCCTTAATGTGTGCTTAATGCTTATCATATGCTATTCATATCTTGTATGATCATTTACTCATGTCTTGGTGATTGGGTGCATGCTATTCACTCTTATCATTTTGTGCGCTCCACCAAGATGTATGTGACATGGAAGAGTGACCCATGATCCTAATCGATTGTGCATTTGCATTCAAACGCAAATCTTAAATAATGCACAAATTTAGGGGAGCTCTTGCTTATCACATACTTCTCAAAGCTTATTATATTATTCTTTGATTATATCATTTGTCGAAGTTTTGATCTATATGTTGTCATCAATTACCAAAAGGGGAGATTGAAAGTGCAACTAATCCCGGGTGGTTTTGGTAATTAATAACAACATATATATCATTGAACTAATAGTTTCTTGAGTATCATTTCAGAAAGTTCATGATATGGGTATGGCTATGACTCAAGAAGTGGACCCCTCAAAATGCTAAGGCAAGCATTGGCAAAAGCTCAAGACTCCATTTTTGGTTTAGTGATCCAAGATCACATTGAGTCTATAGGAAAGCCAATACTATTAAAAGGGATGAGGTTATGTTAATGATCTGTTGCTCAAAGTGCTTAGTGATCTATCTCCCAAACTATCAGCAATCTTTCATTCCAAACATACACTCATAAGTAATCTCGGTCCCACCGATTCCATAAACTCACCACACCGAGATGAACCACCTCACCATATACCCAAACCCTAGAAATTTCGGATTTTCCGATTCTCAACTCGGTCTCACCGAAACTAGTGTTGCCAAGCTTCAGAATCTTCATCATCATATCGGTGTCACCGAGATGATAAAGTCGGTCCCACCGAGATTGGCAAACCCTAGTCTTTGGAAGAATCGGACTCACCGAGATTGTATTTTCGGTCCCACCGAAAATCCCAACGTTCACAAGATTTGAACTTTCGGTCTCACCGAGTTGTCAACTTCGGTCTGACCGATATTGGTCAAATGTGTGTAACGGTTGGATTTGTGTGGAGGCTATAAATAACCCTCCACCCCCTCTTCATTCGTGGAGAGAGCCATCAGAAAGAACTACCACTCCTACCTTACATTTCTGAGAAGAAAACTACCTACCCTTGTGTTGAGATCAAGTTGCTCCACTCCCACCATATGAAACTTGATTTCTAGCCTTCCCAAGTTGCTTTCCACTCAATCCTTTCTTCCACCACAGCCAAATCAGTGAGGAGAGTTGAGTGTTGGGGAGATTATCATTTGAAGCACAAGAGCAAGGAGTTCATCATCACCAACACCATCTATTACCTTTTGGAGGGTGGTGCCTCCTAGATTGGTTAGGTGTCGCTTGGGAGCCTCCAGTCAAGATGTGGAGTTGAACCAAGAAGTTTGTAAGGGCAAGGAGATCGCCTACTGTGAAGATCTACCCCGAGTAAGGCTAGTCCTCCGTGGGCGTATGCCATGATGGCATAGACAAGGTTGCTTCTTCGTGGACCCTTCGTGGGTGGAGCCTCCGTGGACTCTCGCAACTGCTACCCTCCGTGGGTTGAAGTCTCCATCAACGTGGATTGACGATAGCACCACCTATCGGAACCACGAGAAAAAATCTCCGTGTTCCAAATTGCGCTTGCTCTTCTCCACCTCTCTTTACTACATGTGCAATTTACTTTCCGCTGCCAATACTCTAGAATTGCATGTGTAGGGTGATACTTGACTTGATCATCATTGTGAACTTGCCAAAAACTTGTCTTTATCAAAAGGCTGAATTTTTATATTGTCAAGTAGTCTAATCACCCCCCCTCTAGACATACTTTCGATCCTACATTGATGCATTTGAAGAAGCTCCTGAGGCCATGGTCAAGTGGGTTCCCAAGACTACATCAAGTTCTACTTCATCAAGTACAACTACAACTCCAAAGATTCCCATCAAGATGATGTGGATTCCAAAGAAGAAGAACTAGAGAGTTCTTGAGGGTGACTCCGCCAACATACTTCACTCATATCATTTTGGCAAGGACAAGTGCAATCAACTTCCACATCTTGCACTAGTTCAAGGAGTCACAAACCCTCTTGTTGGTAAGACAAGGGACAAGGTAACCTAATGCTTTCATGGACATCATCTTGTGTGTGCATCACTCTATGTCTATGGATATCCTTGCTTGTTCCATGTGGGACTAACCCGTGTAGGTATTGAAAGTGCAACTCACTCCAATGAATTGCTCCAAATGATCTACATCAACATTGAGCATCCACATCTTCAACACCTACATGAAGTCATCATCGACAAAACCCAAGGTTAGTTCATCCTTCTTAGGGGGGATCACACATCTAGGGGGAGCTTTACTCTAATAACTGAGCTAAAGCAACTCTAATGGTGTGAACACAACAATGCTTTATGTAAAAGTGGTAAGCCCACTTGTGCTTAAACGATGAGTATGACCTATGATCAAATGTTCTCATTTGACTCCTAAGTCAATATACTCATATATAGATGACCTAGTCATCGCCAATTGTTTGATAGATGCTAGAATTGGTTGTGCATGATTTGCCACATATTTCATTTGCCATTTTATTGTGTGAACATGTTGGTTGCATATTTTACTCATTCGAGGACATCCACTTGTTGTTTTGATTGTTTGGTTTCTTTTCTTTTGCCAAGTGGATGGACAAGAATGCGTAAGAAACTTCTCTAGCTATCTATGCTTTTCTTGTCTCAAACTCTATTCATGCTACATCACAAAGTTTGATCAAGTCAGATTCGAACCACTCTGTGTGAGGAGCACTTGGAGTCCCCGATTCATCATGGACTTAAACTTCCAAAACCTCTTTGTGCATTTCAGTCTGACTGATTCACCCTTTTCGGTCATACCGAGATCACCAAGTTGATCTAGGTTTTCAACCTCGGTGCAACCGATTAGAACCTTTTGGTTACACCGAGTTGAAGTAACTGCTTGCAGTTTTGCATCTCGGTGCCACCGAGTTGTTCCACTCAGTCACACCGACAGGGTTAGGCTATATATACTCACGGGTCAAATTTTGGAAAAATTTCTGAAACCCTTCGCCCACGCATAGCCTGCTCTGCCTCTTCGGGTCTCCGGATTGTCCTCTTCGCCGCCAGCGACCTCCCGCCGCTGGTCTCCGCCGCCGTCAACGGCATTATGCCCCGTCGTTGCTGCCGTAGCAAGTTCACCGCCGAATTAGGGTATGAACTTGACTCTTTGTGCTATTCTTTAACTCTGATTCCTAGCACATTGCTCTGCCATGATTCTTGCCACGTTTGAAATCATCCTATCTAGCAAAAGCATTCTGTAGATTAAATTTTATTTGAAAATTTAGGGTTAGGTTTCCGCCGAACTCATCACGGACCGAACGAGTTATAGAAATCGGTCTCATCGATTTGGCTTAGGCCATTGCACATGTGATTTTCGGTCCGACCGAGAATTG
>JAHHZJ010006656.1:0-14630 GCA_021437245.1 Aegilops speltoides | reverse complement strand
ATTAAATGCCCGTCCGTGCCTCAACAAAGGCAGGAGGAATGACCGCTATGAGCCTCCGTTGCCACGATGGCGCTCTGTACTCCGTTGCCACCTCGCTCCGTATGGCTGCGTAGTGCCTCGCCACGTGTCCTTGGGATGGCTCGTGATGACGCCACTGGGTCTGCGAGTTGGGTGGCAGCCTTGCATGCCCTTTGTTGTGCCGCAAGCTTGTCTGCCTGGCCTTGCGTATGCCAGCAGGCACAGCAAGTCTTCGGTGATGCCTCGGTTGGTCCTTCCCGCAAGCTCCTCTTGCCGGGCCTTCGTTCTCTTGGTTAGTACTTTGTTCTTGAATGGCAGTAATAGTGCATCGGGAGGACCTCAGGACGCCCGCAAGCCTTCCGGAAGGGCTGCATGCCGTGCACAAGTTCGGGGTTCTAAGGTACCCTACTTTAGTACACGACACTTGGTAGCATGCGGTCCTCATAAGAATTGATAGCCCACGTGATGTAGGGCGAAACCCTAAGGAGACGATCTTTCACGCTTTGAGAGCATCCCTACGAGGAACACGAAGAACGCGGAAGGAAACGAGGGAAATCACGAGGAACACAAGAAAACACTCAACCGACACGAATATGATCACACAAGTGCTAGATCATCATGGCACAAAGTAACACGAGATCCAAAGTCAACAAGGACGATACAAAGGTAGTCGTTCTTCTCGTGAGGAGGTCTTGATGGTCTTCTCCGGATGGAGGTCCTGAATCCGGTTGGATCTTCTCCAAAGAGGTGCGGTCCCTCACGAGGAGTAGATTCGATACGGATGAGCAATGCTCTATCTCAAAAGAGCTAAACCAATGAGAACCCTAGAACGTAGGTGGAGATGGAGTATATATAGTCTAAGGGGCGAAGGGATACATGGGCTTCGGCCCGAATGCGCCTGACGCAGGTGAGGGGCCGGATGTACTGCAGGCCGGGCCGGACGTCCGGCGCCGCGAGGGCCGGATGTCCGAGCTGTCGGCCTAATGTCCGGCTGGTGGAGTTGGCCTTGTCTGCTTCGGATGGATGAGGCCGATGTCCGGCGAAGGGCCGATGTCCGGGGCTTCGGAGGAGCGATGCCCGGTGATGGCGGATGTTCGGGCTGTCGGGGCAGCCTTCTATGCTCCCAGGATGGCGTGTCCGGATGTCCGGGCTGGAGGCCGGATGTCCGGTGCAGAGGGCCGGATGTCTGGGCTGGACGCCGGATGTCCGGCCTCAGAGCATCCGCTGCAGACTCCGGGTGACGGGTAAATCTCAAGGGGCCAGATGTCCGGAGCCATGGTCGGATGTCCGGTGCCTGGAAGTTATCCTTGCCTTCTTCCGTTGGTTCTCTTCTTCCATGGACTTGGTGGCTTAACCATCTTCATGTGCATCCTCAGGAGGGTCCTCTTGGTACCTAATCATGCACAACATTCCGGACTTAAGTAGTAGCCATGTCCTGTGAGGATCATAAGAGATATCACTAAGGAGAGAAGTCACCTCGGTCTCAAGAGCTCTAGCTTGTGCTCTTGTCATGGGTCCTCTTGGTGCTTGGTGAGATGATGGTAGATCCATGGGGATGGCCGAAGGATGCTCCGCATCATCTCCCCTCCCTTGGGAAAGATCCGACCTCAGATCGAAATCCTCATCACCATGGTACAGGGAGAGATCTTAGACGTTGAAGATGTCTCTCACGTTGTACTTGTCGCATGGGAGATCGATCTTGTAAGCATTGTTGTTGTAGCGTGCTAGCACCTTGAAGGGTCCATCGGCTCGAGGTAGAAGTTTGGACTTGCGTTCGTTGGGGAAGCAGTCCTTGCGAAGGTGTAGCCAGACGAGACCTCCAATGTTGAATATCATGGGTTGCTTGTTGACGTTGAGCTTGGTCGCGAGTTGTTGTACTTGGCGATCGATGGTGTGCCTTGTATCCTCATGCATCTTCTTGATGTAGCTTGCGTGTGCACTCGCATCCATGTTGGTGCGCTCTTGTAGTGGTAGAGGTAGAATGTCCAATGGGGACAAGGGGTTGAAACCATAGACGACCTCGAAAGGGGACTTGCCTGTAGTCGAATGTCTTGCACGGTTGTAGGCATATTCGGCGATGGGTAGACACGCCTCCCACTCCTTGATGTTCTTCTTGATCAACACGCGAAGTAGAGTGGAGAGCGTACGGTTCGTCACCTCCATTTGGCCGTCGGTTTGAGGATGGTATGCGGATGAGAACAAGAGCTTGATTCCAAGCTTGGCGCATAGCATCTTCTAGAAGTAACTCAATAACTTGACGTCGCAGTCGGAGACAATTGTCTTTGGTACTCCATGGAGTCGCTAGATTTCCCTACAAAAGAGATTGGCAACATGTGAAGCATCGTCTATCTTGTTGCAAGGAATGAAATGTGCCATCTTAGAAAATCGGTCCACAACAACAAACACGGAATCCTTGCCATTTTGAGTTCTAGGCAAACCAAGTACAAAATCCATGCTAATGTCTTCCCAAGGTTGATAAGGAATAGGAAGAGGCATGTAAAGACCATGGGATTCAGCTTTAGACTTAGCTTTGCGACATGTAGAGCATCGGTTGCTGAAGCGTGACACGTCGCGGAACATCTTGGGCCAAAAGTAGTTCTTGGAGAGCGTTGCGAATGTCTTGTCACGTCCAAAGTGTCCCATGAGTCTGCCTCCATGAGCCTCTTGCAAAAGGAGCAAACGAAGAGAAGACTCGGGAATGCAAAGTTTGTTAGCTCTCATAAGATAATCATCCTTGATGTAATATTGTTCCCAAGATGTATGCGTCAAACACTTAGCATAAGGAGTAGCAAAATGCTCAAAGCCAACAACATTCAACTCAAGTTTAGTGACAAGCGTGCATATGCGTGAGTGCATCCGGAACTACATTTTCCTTACCCTTAATGTACTTGATCACATAGGGGAAAGATTCAATAAATTCACTCCATTTGGCATGATGCTAGTTCAACTTAGTTTGGCCTTTTAAGTACTTCAGCATTTCATGATCGGTATGTATGACAAACTCATGAGGTCTATGATAATGTTCCGAAACATGTAGCACACGCACTAAAGCATACAATTCTTTGTCGTAAATGGGATAGTTAAGTTGAGCATCGGAGAGTTTTTCACTAAAATATGCAATGGCTCGTTTTTCTTGCATCAAAACTCCGCCAATTCCGGTACCACTTGCATCACAATGAACCTCAAAAGTTTTCTCAAAGTCGGGCAAAGCAAGAATCGAAGCATGAGTAAGCAAAGATTTGAGCTCATCAAAAGTAGTGGATTGCAAAGATCCCCAAACTAAAGGAGCATTCTTCTTACTCAAGGCGTGCAAAGGAGCGGCAATAGTGCTAAAATCTTTCACAAAGCAACGATAAAAACCCGCAAGGCCAAGAAAACTACGCACTTGTTGGAAATTGGTGGGTTGGGGCCAATTTTTAGTTGCGTCAATTTTAGATTCATCAACTTGGACACCCTTGGAAGATACAACAAAACCCAAGAAAACGAGCTTGTCAACACCAAACGTGCACTTTTTCATGTTGGCATAAAGACATTCCTTGCGAAGAGTTGCAAAACAGCCCTAACAAGCTTTTGATGCTCTTTCATGGATTTGCTAAAAACAAGAATGTCATCAAAGTAAACCACAACAAACACTCCAATATAAGGTCGAAGCACAAAATGCATAAGACGCATGAAAGTTCTGGGAGATTCCGACAAACCCATAGGCTTCAATTTTTGAGACGCATGAAAGCGGTTTTCCATTCATCACCTTCTTGTTTGGGGATTTGATAATAACCACTTTTAAGATCATTTTTTGAGAAAATGGTAGCACCGCTAAGTTCATCAAGCATATCATCTAAGCGAGGAATGGGATGCCTATAACGAACAGTAATAGCATTGATAGGTCTACAATCCGAACACATGCAAAAACTACCGTCTTGCTTGGGCACAGGTATAACGGGAACGGCACAAGGGCTTAAGCTTTCACGTACATGACCGTTGTCGATTAGTTGTTATACTTGTCGTGGGATCTCCTTAGTTTCTTCGGGGTTGACGCGGTATGGGGCTTTGTTTGGTAGGGGCGCTCTGGGGATGAGGTCGATTCGATGCTCAATGCCTCGTAGAGGAGGTAGACCCGAAGGTAGCTCATCGGGGAAAACATCTTGGAATTCCTGCAAAAGAGATTGAAACACTAAAGGAATTCCTGCAAAAGAGGTGTTAGTTTTTGGTTCTCCATCCTTGCACACAAGGACAAAGTGCATAACACTTGATGGTTTATCACACACTTCTCTCATCTCACTTTTGGTGGCAAATAGGACTAAGTTTTTCTTGACGATCATCGTGGATGCGCTCGGTTTTGGCTTGTGGCTCTCACTCTCTTTTGGGTGGATCACGTTATCACTCTTCTCTCCACGATGGGTGGCTTGCTTGTTGGCTATCACTTGACTAGGAGACATATGTCGTAGCACATACTCCTTCCCTTTCATCTTGAAGCTATAGCGATTGGTACGCCCGTTGTGGATGACGCGAATTGCCATGGTCGACCAAGAAGGAGGTGGCAAATGGACATCAGGACGACATCACACTCCAAAGTGTCCTCATATGCGCCAATTTTGAAGGAGACTTGGACCGTATGCTCAACCTTTATAGTGCCGGAATCGCTTAGCCATTGGACCTTGTATGGGCGCGGGTGCTTCATCTTGACCAGTTGTAACTTGGAGCATAGTTCTTCACTTGCCAATTTGTGACAACTACCTCCATCGATGATGACCTTGACGGACCTTCCATTGATGCCGGCCTTTGTGTGGAAGATGTGGCATCTTTGATCTTCTTCTTGTTGATGTTGAAGAGTCAAGACTTTGCAGATAACTAGTGCAGGGCTCAATCCTCATCACAAAAGACTTGATTATCTTCATCCTCGTTCATGCGCCGGTTCATGGCCACTTTCTCAAGGTCTTCCATCTCCTCATCACTCATGGAGTCATAGTTTCCATCATCGTTGAGGATCATGGTGAGCTTGTTTTTGCATTGGAAGGACTTGTGGCCTCGGCCGCCGCAAGTGAAACACTTGAAGGAGCTTGTCCTGACGGTCTCATCGGTCAGAGTAGATGATGAAGCGCGTGGCTTGAAGTTGCTTGTAGTAGGAGGAAGACGACTTGAGCTTGTTGAAGTTTTCTTGTAACTAGACTTGTCGTCATTGCTTGTAGATGGCTTGGTTGAGGTAGAAGTTGGAGGAGTCATTGAAGCTTGGTTGTAGGAGAAGTCGTAGGTCTTGGATGAGTACTTGGCGTACTTGAAGTCATCTTGCACTTGGCGTTCCGCCTTGGTAGCTTGATGCACGAGCTCAATGAGGTTGGAGTAGGGTTGGAAGTCGGCGATCTTCTTGATGGGATGATTGAGACCATTCAAGAAGCGTGCCATAGTCTGCTCGTCATCTTCCGTGACATTGGCTCGATCATGGATATCTCCATTCCCTTGTAGTATTCTTCAACACTCTTTGTTCCTTGCTTGAGGAGTTAGAGCTTCTTGAAGAGGTCGTGGTTGTATTAGGTGGGCACAAAACGTGCTCGCATGACATCTTTCATTTGAGGCCAAGTGGTGATTGGTGGTTCACCTCTTGCTTCTCGGCGCTCAAGGACTTGTTCCCACCATATGAGCACATAGTCTTGGAAATCAAGTGACGCCATAGCGATCTTCTTCTCTTCCTCATAGTTGTGCAAACGAAAGATTTTATCGACCTTCAATGCCCATGATAGGTACTCTTCAAGATCATTGCTTCCATTGAACTTGGCATTGTGAATTTTAGCTTGCCGTAGCATTGCTCTTCATTGTGTTGTGGTCGAGGATGATGATGACGCCTTGACATGGAGGATAATCATCCTCATGTTGATCTTGGCGTGGAGGAAGTCCATCGCCTTCTTGCTCATGTTGAACTTGAGGTTGTAGAGGAGCTTGTCGAGCTTGTGGAGGAGCTTGTCGAGCTTGAGGAGGAGCTTGAGGAACTTGACGTTGCACTCTTGGTTGGTGAGGAGTCCTAGATTAGGGGTCCTCGAACAGCGGACTATGTACTTGTGCCGGACTGTTGGACTATGAAGATACAAGATTGAAGACTTCGTCCCGTGTTCGGGTGGGACTCTCCTTATGCGTGGAAGGCAAGCTTGGCAATCGGATATGTAGATCTCCTTCTCTAGAATCGACTCGTAATCTCCTAGCCCTCCAAAGGTCTATATAAATCGGAGGGTTTAGTCCGTAGGACAAGGACAATCATAATCATAGGCTAGCTTCTAGGTTTAGCCTCTACGATCTTGTGGTAGATCAACTCTTGTAATACTCATATCATCAAGATCAATCAAGCGTAAAATAGGTATCACCTCCGCCGAGAGGGCCCGAACTCGGTAAACATTGTGTCCCCGCTCCTCGCCATTAGCCTTAGACGACAGCTCAGACCCCTACCCGAGATCCGCCAGTTTTGACACGACATTGGTGCTTTCATTGAGAGTTCCACTATGTCATCATGGTAAGGCTTGATGGCTCCTTCAATCATCTACAACGATGCGATCCAGGTGAGGTTTTCCTCCCGACAGATCTTCATATTTGGCGGCTTCAAGATCATGGGCAAACTCGCTGGCCATATGGAGTAGATCGATAGCTACGCCATCGCCATAAGGTCAGGTTTGGAAGCTTGAAATATACCACCGACATCCGCGAAGACTTAATCTTCGACGGATTCAATCCCACGACGTGTGCCATACACGCGATGAGCATGGATTAGACCTGCCTTCGAACGGTGTTCAGGAGACCTGCAGCTACCCTGGCCTTAGATCCTGAGTAGATCGTGCCATCCGAGGACGGGCGGATAGACTCCGCCTGGAGGCCACACACTTCGCAATAGAGCCAACACAAACTTCGCCTCAATGAGGTCTCGTGTCATCGACGCCGGACTCTTCTCCGCCATAGGCTCAACCGCGATATCCATGCCTATCGAATCTGATTGGGCACCGATCATGGAGTTTACCTCCACGGATATCTTTCAAAGACTCGCCTTGGGCGACATGCTAAATTCACTAAAATCTCTCCCTATCAGAGACTCTTGGCGAACTATGTCCGCTTGAGGGAAGCGGACGACAAAGAAATTCGCTCTCACCCACCACCCACTTAATAGCCATCGCGATTTACTTAAGCGACATGCTTGATTTCGACCAAGACATCGATGGTATGGACGACAATGCAGGAGAAAACAGAACCACCGCCATAGGCGCTGGACAGCCACCGATCATATGATATATATATATATGGTGGACGCTGAAAGAAAGCAATGGCGATGAGGAAACGGAGGCTAATCCTCGAGAAGCAATCTAGCACCGGTGGCGCCGCTAAGCCCCGCCATAGCAAAATGGTGATACCGCACAAGAGACAATAGCACTCCGGATGGTGCCAAGACGAAAACAATCCGCCCAGCCAACCTTCGAGCAAGCCGACAGAGGATGGGCAAGTTAGCCCGATAAACGAGCAATGGATGGAGACTCGAGGATGACAATTACATGCCCTCTCCGAAGACGAGGTGAGCCTCAACGATTAAGAATTCATCGTGCCGAGGACCCGCCGACAGGAGCGCTTCAGCCGCTTATAGCCACCGCAAAAGCCCGAAGAAAAGCAGCAACAACTTCAAGCTGATCAAGATCTACTAACCGATAGATGGACTGAGGTCGTGGCAGCCGAGGAATATGGACTTGAGCACCCAACCAAATGCTACCCAAAGCGCAGGTTGCTACCTCAACTCGAGGAGGAGGCATTAAAGCCTACACTACCAGCGCAGATGCGATCGACCGCCACCTCGCTTCGAGACAAAGCGGCATATCAGCCCGAAGTCCAGCCTGCACCCCGTCGTCAAACAAGCAAAAACACGAAGGCCCTGGGCTACACGCATGACCTGCAAGACAAATTGGAAAACAAAGCAGGACAGTCAAGATCGATCTACGGATCACGGTGGTGTGCCCCAACGCGTGATGATGATCGCCACCGATATACTAAAACAACCGCCGGGCCGAATACAATGCACTGCACTCATTTGAAATGCGTCGTGATGTAGCCCGGCATAGAGGCGTCGCACACCCCCTATGCTTCACTGATGAAGTAATGGATCATGACTTCCCAGAAGGGTTTAAACCCGTGAACATTGAATCATATGATGGTACAACAAACCCGCGGTATGGATTGAAGATTTCCTTCTCCACATTCACATGGCCCGCGGCGATGACCTACATGCCATCAAGTACCTCCCACTAAGACTCAAAGGACTGGCTCGGCATTTGCTTAATAGCCTGCCGGCAAACTCCATTGGCAGTTGGGAGAACCTGGAAGACACATTCCTTGACAACTTCCAGGGCACTTATGTGCGACCACCGAATGCTGATGACTTAAGTCACATAACCCAACAGCCCGGAGAGTCAGCCAGGAAATTCTGGACTTGGTTCCTAACTAAAAAGAACCAACTTGTTGACTGTCCGGATGCCGAAGCCCTAGCGGCCTTTAAGCATAACATCCGCGCGGAGTGGCTTGCCCGACACCTCGTCCAAGATAAGCCGAAGTCCATGGCAGCCCTCACGACACTCATGACCCGCTTTTGTGCGGCGAGGACACTGGCTGGCTCAGAGCAACAAGACATCAAGAAATCCTGCACTTCAGATGCCAGAGATAACAAGGGCAAGCCCCGACGCAACAGGCACAAGCATCGAAACAATGGCGATAACACCAAAGACACGGCAGTCAATGCCGGAATCAATGGCTCTAAGTCCGGTCGGCGGAAAAAGTCATTCAAAAGTGACAATCCGGGCGCGTCCAGTCTGGACCGCATGCTCGATCGCTCGTGTCAAATTCACAGCACCCCCGATAAACCAGCCAACCACACCAACAGAGAATGCTGGGTGTTCAAATAGGCCGACAAGTTGAATGCCGAAAACAACGAAAAGGGGCCGCATAGCGATCACAACGAGGAGCCCTGACTGCCGAACACAGGAGGATAGAAGAAATTTCCACCCCAAGTGAAAACGGTAAACATGATATATGCAACCTATATTCCCAAGCGGGAACGGAAGCATGCACTAGGGGACGTCTATGCGATGGAGCTAGTCACCCCAAAGTTCAACCCATGGTTCTTGTCCGATCACTTTCGATCGCAGGGACCATCCGACCAGATACGCCATGGCGGTTTGGCGCTGGTACTCGACCCCATCACTAACGGATTCCACCTTACAAGAGTCCTTATGGACGGGGTAGCAGCCTAATGTGCTCTATCAGATACAATGCGAAAAATGGGCATCAATCCTCAAGGATCAAACCCACCAAAACCACCTTTAGAGGTTTCATAACGTGTAGAGGTCGCGCACACGCCAATCACACCGAAATGGTCTTCGATCCCCGACAACTTCCAGCGAGGAGTTAATCTTCGATATCGCCCCTTCCGTAATGGTTATCATGCACTATTAGGACGAACCGCATTTGCTCGATGCAATGCAAGGCACATTACGCTTATCTCAAGCTTCAAGATGCCCACCACGCGGGTTATAATACAATGTAAACAAAGAGCGCCCTCCGACAGAGGAGCACACTGCGCCCTCGCTGCAGAATTACAGAGCAGCCTTCTTGGCGATCTCCAACTCGCAATAAAGCCCCGACACCGCCAAGCGAGTCCGGTACTGCAACAGATCGTCCGAGCTCGCTTAGCACTCGCCTCCGCCCTAGTCCCGCCAAGCGATGAAATTTTTGCGGTACATAATTACGCACTTAAAATACCATGGGCATAGGCGGAGGCACGGCTACAATACGGTCAACAGCGTGGCTCAAACCGACCCAGGACCCATACACCTTCCCCTTTTTTTCTTTTTTTCTTTCAGGTCCCTATTCTCTAGAGACTCTTCCGATAGCCTAATTACCAGACCCATCACGGGACGGAAACACCAAGGAGGCAAGGAGCTTTGACGTACAAAGGAATCCCTAGGTGGTCTCTGATAACGATCGCTATACCTGTTTTACATACCCACACGCACTCGCTTTTGGTCAGGACATGTCAAATAGTCCTATTTTGCTTATCGTGACCGCTTGTATACATACGCCTTGACATATTATTCAAATAACAATGGAAAATAATGTACATCGTCAGCTTATTATTACATTTCTTTATCATTTTCCTTGACTGCTTATTTATTACAAATTGCACCCGACATTCTGCGTGCTCATCCGTCAGGACTTCAGCAATTCTATAACACGACAAGAAAAGTCCGAACACTTTTGACAGTGCAGCACCCCAAACTTATAGCATTATGTGCATCAGCTCCAGATCAAGTCTTGGGTCAATAGTTGGGTTTGCCCGGCACCAATGTTTTTCCGCCTTATGTTCCGCTACATCGGCTAAGGTGGCACAGGAGAACTATCGCGATTGTGTCCTCGGTTCTTCCGGACGAGCACCTTAGTAGAGGAAGCAAAATTGACCGCCATGATGCGACGGGAGCTGGTCGCTGTTCAAGAGGTCTCAAATCCTTAAACATTTTTTCGCATGGGTGAGGAATCAGCCTTGTCCGATTTAGGTATGTATAGCACCCCAAGTTCGCCCTTCCGAATACTAGGGTTACGCCAAAATTTAAAATGATAGACTTCTATGGCTAAGTGAGAGTGATAAAGCGTATAGTCCAATTGCTTTTGTTCGCTTGCTTAAACACCTCCTTAAAGGACCAAAATTTGGATAAAGAGTGTTTAGATTTATCCCTAACACCCCGATACTAGTTACATGGGGCGGTTTATGATCGCCAACTCTCGATTTTATAAACGGCCGCACAAAAGGTAAAATTTTAAATCAACAAGCTTATATAGCGAAATGAACTAGTTTTCATATTACATGATCAAATGAGTACATTCATTCAAATATTACATCCTTAGCACATTCGCCCACCACAAGGCGGAGCCCTTCAGACACCGCATAATACTTTTCGGGTGGCGGTGCTCTTGCTCCTTCGGCGCCCCTCCCACGAAGCTTCTCAAGATCCATCTTCTCCCATTGCACTTTCAAGGGCGAAGGCCCGCAGACCTTCAATGCAGATCGATCGCTTATGACTTCAAGCCGGCAGCATTTACAAGCCGCTTGATGAGGCCGGAAGTAGCTGGCAGAGTCTCGCAGCCACATCCGGACTATAAGGTCCTTCATGGCCAGTTCGACCGCCTTGTGCAATTCAACCAGTTGCTTCAGATGGTCGCTCAAGGTCATCGGATGTTTGGTCCCAATATATTGAGACCAGAACAACTTCTCCGTCGAGCTACCTTCTTCAGCCTGGTAGAACTCCGCGGCATCCGATATGCTGCGCGGCAGATCTGCGAATGCTCTTGGAGAGCTCCGAATTCGGGTAAGTAAAAGGAAAGTCTCCTTCACATGCTTGCTTTGAATAATGAATGCCTTACCCCGCTATCTTCTTGGCTGCCTGAATCTCCTGGAGGGCTCTTTGGGCTTCGCTTTGGTGTCTCGCGACCTTTGAGGGCCTCAAGAAGCTTGGACTCTCGATCTTAGAGTCACACTCCAAGGACTCAGATTTTTGACAAAATCCTCGAGCTCTTGCTGGTCCTCATCGACACGAGCCTCTTGCTTCTCAGGCAGGCGCCCTTGGCCGCTTTGTCTTCGCCTCGAACAACCTTTCTTAAGGGCCACCACTTGTCGTGGCCCCTATTAAAGTTCATGACGCTTTTATGAGCTGAAACCATTTTTCTTTATCAATATACGACGGCGATCACATACCTTTGTTCTCCTCGAGCTGGCTCTTCACGAGGCCGAGCTCTTCCTCGTCCGCTCCAGTACCGCTCACCCGAGACCTCGCAGATAAGCGGCGGCCAGCGACGCCGCTTATTCACATAGACATATTCGATTAGACTCGCAGATAAGTTATTTGATCCTCTGCTCGCCTTTCTTTCCAAACACCAAACAGAGTATCGGGTTACCGCTCTATACTGTGATACTTTCTTACAATTTTATTACTTACCTCAAAGCCTGTCAAGAGGTGGTGCAGATTCGGTCAATCCGCTTTTGGGACAGACTTGTGAATCACCATACTCATAAGAGTACGGTGTTCTTCATCAATGGAAGCGCTCGCAGTGCTTCCAAAGAAGTTGCCGATGCCTCCGGATGGACAAAGGTCATCGGCACGGGCAGCTCACCCCTTAGGGAGAGGCTGCTCGCCTGCATCCGAACCACTGGGGTTCCGGAGCAAGATCCGGTGGGGGCCAAACTTGTTATGCTCCTGCCATCAGAATCCATGGGGGTCTTCCCTCCCATGTGCCCGGCGACTGGGATTTCGCCTTGGGGCGTCTCCAGAATAGTCTCCCCCTAGTCCGGTATCCTCTGAGACAACACCTCAGTGTCATCCGTGGCTTGGGGGAGGAGGCAGTCGGTAGTGAATCGCTATTCATAGCCGACAGGCCTAGAGACCCATCCGAAGAGGATACGTCGATGTGAGCTTTGGCCGGACTGCACGACCGTGTTTGGCATGATAAGAAGCAATATTGCAAAACATACCGGAAGTATTATAGTGTCCGGATACTTACGACTTCTCCAGGGGCTTGTCCCTGGGCAACCACTCCTCGCCGATGTAGGCGGCTGTGGTGGAGTGGTCCGGAGGGAGGGTCTTTCCTTTCTTGGACCCTTCGGCCTCCCCAGACGGGGCGGCCTTCCTTTTCTTCTCCCCCCAATTGGGGGGGGGGAGGGACTTCCTCTTCCTCGTCCTCGTTTTCATTGGAGGAGCGCACCTCGGTGTCTTCGGACGATGAGTCCGATACAACCTTGCGCTGGAGACCTTTCCTGGTCCCCGCGGCCTTCTTCTTGGCCTTCTTCTCCGGCACCTCATAGGGCGCCGGAAACAGCATCTTCATTAAGATAGGTGATGCTGGATCTTTGGGTAGTGGAGCTAGTCAGTCAATCCGCTCCGCTATCGCTACCCAGTCCTGTTAGATTGTCATGGAGGTTTAGATTCCTCCCATGGGTGTGCTAGTAAAAGGCACATCTTGCAAAATATAAAACTCACCGGATTGGCAGGTCTTGCGCTGAGTCCGCGATCTTGCTATGGGTGGTGGTACCTCGTGGCCTTGAACAGCACCTTCCGACATCTTCGCAAGCGCCGGTCAAGAGTTCTTGCAGCTCCGGTGTTCGGTCGGGTTGAACTCCCACATATTGAAAGCCCGCTTGACACGGAAGCATCCGCGAAGAGCATGACTGACCATGTCGACAAGCTTGGTTTTCTTGCTTATCATATTTTTGACACGTGCCAAGTCCGACCAGCTCCACCGATGAGCCCTGTGCTAGGCCCTTCTTTCCAGAGGTGAGCCGCATGGGGATGCCGGATCAAAATTTGGGGGCCGCTGCCGCTTGGTGTCAGCGGGCTCGGTGATGTAGAACCACCCCGATTGCCACCCCTTCATGGTCTCCACATAGGAGCCTTCGGCCAAGTGACATTGGGCATCTTGCCCACCATGGCGCCTCCAAGACTCCGCTTGTCGGCCGACCACCACCATCGGCTTCACGTTGAAGGTCTTCAGCCATAGGCAAGGGGCGAATGCGGAGGAAGGTTTCGCACACCACGATAAACGCCGAGATGTTGAGAATGAAATTGGGGCCGATCATGGAAGTCCAGCCCGTAGTAGAACATGAGCCCGCAGACAAATGGGTGGAGGGGGAATCCACCACGGACAAAGTGAGAGAGAAACACTACCTCTCCCGAGGCTTCGGTAGGGATGATCGCCTTCACTAGGGAGCCGGTGCGCGATGTTCACGGCCGTATCCGACCTCCCGGTTCGGATATCCTCCTCCTAATGGAGGAGGCCATCCACTTGCCTCCCTCTCCGACATGCTTGGAATGGCTCTACGGAGAAGGTGAGAACTTGGGCCTGGAGCTCGAGCAAGGGAGAATGGATGAGCAGAGGAAGAAGAAGGCGGGGTAAAAGGGGAATCCTTATCTCTTTATAGAGACGGTAGAAACCATGTGTCTCCCCACTTGCCCTCAGAACTCGCTTATTCCCCAAGCACCGTGTTAATGGCGCTGGCCGATTACCCACACCCGTATTGATGAGAATCCTGTGATAAGGGACACGATCTATGCTTCTACAAGACCTGCCAAGGAAACCGCCGCAATATGTCGAAAAATGGTTCAATGATGACCGGTCGTATGCGTGATGTCACCGTGAAAAGTTGTCAGCAGATTAGATTTGTGGAATATTGTACTCTCACGGTGGTATGTGGAATTTGTTTTGCAGAGCTGACACATCCTTGTGTTCAAGATCTTCTATGGAGTATTCAAGAAGGAACCCGCCTTTGCAATGCCGAAGACAATCATCACGGACTCATCCTCATTGAAGCCTGGTTCGGGGCTACAGAGTGAGTCCTCGGATTAGGGGTCCTCCGACACGGACAATGTACTTGTGCCGAGTGTTGGACTATGAAGATACAAGATTGAACACTTCGTCCGTGTCCGGTGGGACTCTCCTTGCATGGAAGGCAAGCTTGGCAATTCGGATATGTAGATCTCCTTCTCTCAGAATCGACTATGTGTAACCCTAGCACCCTCCGTGTCTATATAAACCGGAGGGTTTAGTTGTGACGCCTG
>JAHHZJ010006652.1:0-16797 GCA_021437245.1 Aegilops speltoides | reverse complement strand
TAAGCCGCAATCTCATTTGTGATGAGAGCAAGCCTAGAGTACATTTCAGTTACCTTCACCTTCCTTCATCTTGAACTTGTCAAGTCGACCTTGAAGAACATCTAGCTTTGATTCCTTCATGGACTCAAGACCTTCGTGCATTTCACCAAAGTATCCCAAATCTCTTTTGCATTCTCAAGACGGCTGATTTTATTGAACTCCTCGACACAAAGCATTGAAGAGAATGTCACAAGCTTGAGCATTGTTTTGCAACATCCGCAATTCATCCGCGTAGCTTCACGATCCGAACTTTTCCTTCCTCAAGAACTCACCTTGCAAGCCAACACAAATAATGCCCCATGCGTGGTTATGTCCAAGAATATGCATTTTCATTTTATGCTTCCAACTAGCAAAATTTGAACCATCAAAGTAAGGACCTCTACTTAAAATTACCTCACTAGACGCCATACTCTCCTAGGTTGTGAAACCAAGCTTATGGAGTCCAATGCAATGGAAACCAATCCAATGGAGACCAAGGCTCGATACCACTTGTAGGATCGAAAGTATGTCTAGAGGGGGGTGATTAGACTACTTGACAATATAAAAGTTTAGCCTTTGATTAGGACAAGTTTTTAGCAAGTTCACAATGATGATCAAGTCAAGTATCACCCACACATGCAATTCTAGAGTAATGGCAGCGAAAGTAAATTGCACATGTAGTAAAGAAGAGGTGGAGAAGAGCAAACGCAATTTGGAGACACGGAGATTTTTCTCTGGTTCCGATAGGTGGTGCTATCGCCAATCCACGCTGATGGAGACTTCAACCCACGAGGGTAACGACAGAGAGTCCACGGAGGGCTCCACCCACTAAGGGTCCACTAAGAAGCAACCTTGTCTATGCCATCATGGCATACGCCACGGAGGACTAGCCTTACTCGGGTAGATCTTCAAGTAGGCGATCTCCTTGCCCTTACAAACTTCTTGGTTCAACTCCACATCTTGACGGAGGCTCCCAAGCACACCTAACCAATCTAGGAGGCACCACCTCCAAAAGGTAATAGATGGTGTTTGGTGATGATGAACTCCTTGCTCTTGTGCTTCAAATGATAATCTCCCAACACTCAACTCTCCTCACCGATTTGGCTGTGGTGAAGAAAGGATTGAGTGGAAAGCAACTTGGGAAGGCTAGAAATCAAGTTTCATATGGTGGGAGTGGAGCAACTTGATCTCAAAGACAAGGGTAGGTAGTTTTTCTCGTAAATGTAAGGTAGGAGTGGTAGTTCTTTCGATGGCTCTTCCACTAATGAAGAGGAGGTGGAGGGTATTTATAGCTCCATACATAAAATCAACTGCTACAATTTGACCAATCTCGTCGACTGTTGACAACTCGTGAGACCGAAAGTTCAAATCTTGTGAACGTTGGGATTTTCGTGGACCGAAAATACAATCTCGTGAGTCCGATTCGTCTAAAGACTAGGTTTGCCAATCTCGGGGATCGATTTTATCATCTCGTGACACCGATATGATGATGAGTTACGTAAGCTATAACACTAGTTTCGTGAGACTGAGTTTGAATCGAAAATCCAAATTACTAGGGTTTGGGTATATGGCTAAGGTGGTTCATCTCGTGTGACTTAGTTTATGGAATCGGTGGGACCGAGATTACTTATGAGTATATGTTGGAATGAAAGATTGCGATGGTTTGGGAGATAGATCACTAAGCAACTTTGAGCAACCGATCATTATCATAACCTCATCCCCTTTTAATAGTATTGGCTTCCTATGGACTCAATGTGATCTTGGATCACTAAACCAAAAATGGAGTCTTGAGCTTTGCCAATGTTTTCCTTAGCATTTTGAGGGGTCCACATCTTCAATATTGTTATACCCATATCAATTTAACTTTCCGAAATGTTCTCAAGAAACTATTAGTTCAATGATATATATGTTGTTATTAATTACCAAACCACCCGGGATTAGTTGCACTTTCGTGCAATAATAAAGTTATTATTTATTTCTCATATCATGATAAATGTTTATTATTCATGCTAGAATTGTATTAACCGGAAACATGATACATGTGTGAATACATAGACAAACATATAGTCACTAGTATGCCTCTACTTGACTAGCTCATTAATCAAAGATGGTTATGTTTCCAACCATAGACATGTGTTGTCATTTGATTAATGAGATCACATCATTAGGAGAATGATGTGATTGACATGACCCATCCCGTTAGCTTAGCACTTGATCGCTTAGTATTCTCGCTATTGCTTCCTTCATGACTTATACATGTTCCTCAGAATTATGAGGATTGTGTAACTCCTGCCTACGAAGAACACTTTGGTACTACCAAACGCACAACGAATCGGGTGATTATAAAGGAGTACTACAGGTGTTTCCAAGGTACATGTTGAGTTAGCATAATTCGAGATTAGGTTTTGTCACTCCGATTGCTCTGGAGAGGTATCTCTCCCTCCTCGGTAATACTCATCACCCAAGCCTTGCAAGGATGTAACTAATGAGTTAGTTATGAGATGACGACATCGAACGAGTAAAGAGACTTGCCGGTAACGAGATTGAACTAGGTATTGATACCGACGATCAAATCTCGCAAGTAACATACCGATGACAAAGGGAATAACGATGTTGTTATGCGGTTTGACCGATAAAGATCTTCGAGAATATGTAGGAACCAATATGGGCATCCGTGTCCCGCTATTGGTTATTGACCGAGACGGTCTCGGTCATGTCTACATTGTTCTCGAACCGAGGGTCCGCACGCTTAAGGTTTCTGCAGATATTATGAGTTTATGTATTTTGATGCCAGTTTGTTCGAGTCCCGATGGATCACGACATGACGAGGAGTCTCAAATGGTCGAGACATAAAGATTGATATATTGGACGGATATATTTGGACACCGGAAATGTTCCGAGAAGTTTGGAGCACCGGAGGTTACCGAACCCCGGGAGGTATATGGGCCTTATTGGGCCCATAGGAAGGGAGAAGGAACAAGGAGGGGGCGCCCAGCCCAATCCGACTGGGGGGGGCCGCCCCCTTCCTTTCTCCTTCCCTCTTCCTATTACTACTACTAGTACTTATTCCTAATACTAGTACTCTTCCTTCCCTCCAAATAAGATAGGAAAAGGGGGAAACCATTGGAGTAGGTTTCCTCCCTATGGCGCCCTTTGCCGGCCTCCTCCCTCCCTCCTTTATATACGGGGTAGGGGGCACCCTAGGACACACAAGTTGATCTATGATCGCTCCTTAGCCGTGCGGTGCCCCTCCACCATATTCCACCCGGTCATATCGTCGGGAGTTTAGGCGGCCTTGCCGTAGAACATCAAAATCGCCACCACGCCGTCAGGTCAAGGAACTCATCTCCGAGCTCGCTGGATCGGAGGCCGAGATCGCCATCGAGTGAACGTGCAAAACTCGGAGGTGCCGACGCTCGTTTGGATCGGTGGATCGTGAAGACGCATTACTACATCAACCGCTGTCATAACCTTCCGCTACGGCCCACGAGGGTACGTGACAACACTCCTCTCCTGCTATGCATCACCATGATCTTGCGTAGCGAGGAAATTTTTTGAAATTACTACGCTCCCCAACAAGGGCATCCGAGCCAGGTTTTATGGTTTGATGTTATATGCACGAGTAGAACACAAGTGAGTTGTGGATATATAAGTCATACCGCCTACCAGATGTCATACTTTGGTTTAGCGGTATTGTTGGATGAAGCGCCCGGACCGACATTACGCCAGACGCTACGCAGACGGTTTTACCGCCTTTTGCACAAGGTGACTAGCGGGTGTCTTTTCTCCAACTTTAGTTGAACGAGTGGCTACGCCCGTCCTTGTGAAGGTTAAAATGGAGTCTATTTGACAAACTATCGCTGTGGTTTTGATGCGAGGTGAGATTGGTTCTTGCTTAAGCCCGTAGGCCAGTAAAATTTGCAACAACAAAGTAGAGGACGCCTAACTTGTTTTTGCAGGCATGTTGTGATGTGATATGGCCAAGATGTGATGCTATATTTTATTGTATGAGATGATCATGTTTTGTAACCGGTTATCGGCAATCGGCAGGAGCCATATGGTTGTCGCTTATTGTATGAAATGCAAACGCTCGAATTGCTTTACCACTAGCGGTAGCGATAGTCGAGAAGCAATAGATGGCGAAACGACAACAATACTACGATGGAGATCAAGGTGTCGCTACCGTGATTTATGGTGATCACGACGTGCTTCAAGATGGAGATCACAAGCACAAGATGATGATGGCCATATCATATCACTTATATTGATTGCATGTGATGTTTATCCTTTATGCATCTTATCTTGCTTTGATTGACGGTAGCATTTTAAGATGATCTCTCACTAATTATCAAGAAGTGTTCTCCCGAGTATGCACCGCTAAATGTTCTTCGTGCGAGACACCACATGATGATCGGGTGATAGGCTCTACGCTCAAATACAACGAGTGCAAAAACAGTTGCACACGCGAATACTCAGTTATACTTGACGAGCCTAGCATATACAGATATGGCCTCGAACACGGAGACCGAAAGGTCGAGCGTGAATCATATAGTAGATATGATCAACATAGAGATGTTCACCATTGAAACTACTCCATCTCACGTGATGATCGGACATGGTTTAGTTGATTTGGATCACGTGATCACTTAGATGACTAGAGAGATGTCTGCCTAAGGGGAGTTCTTAAGTAATATGATTAATTGAACTTAAATTTATCATGAACTTAGTACCGATAGTATTTTGCTTGTCTATGTTTGTTTGTAGATAGATGGCTCGTGTGTTGTTCCGTTGAATTTTAATGCCCTTGAGAAAGCAAAGTTGAAAGATGATGGTAGCAATTACACGGACGGGTCCGCAACCCGAGGATTATCCTCATTGCGCACGTAAGAGTTACGCCCTCGAAGCACCGCGGTGCCAGCTCGCCTGATGTAACCGCGACGTTAAGAACGCCCGCAGAGCAAAGTCGATGACTACTCTATAGTTCAAGGCCATGCTTTACGGCTTAGAACTGGTCTTCAACGACGCTTTGAACGCATGGAGCATATGAGATGTTCTAGGAGTTGAAGTTAATATTTCAAGCAAATGCCCGGATTGAGAGATATGAAGTTCCAATAAGTTCTATAGCTGCAAGATGGAGGAGAAAGTTCACAAGGAGCATATACTCAAAATGTCCGGGTATAATAATCACTTGATTCAACCGGGAGTTAATCTTCCGGATGTAGGCCATTGATGTAATTCTCCAATCATCGCCACCAAGCTACAAGAGCTTTGTGATGAACTATAATATGCAAGGGATGAACAAGACTATTCCCGAGCTCTTCGCAATGCCGAAAGTCGGAGGTAGAAATAAAAAGGAGCATCAAGTGTTGATGGTCAACAAGACCACCGTTTCAAGAAAAGGGCCAAAGGGAAGAAGAAGGAATTCAAAAGAACAAAGAAACAAGTTGCTGCTCAAGAGAAGAAACCCAAGTCCTGGACCTAAGCCCTAAACGAGTGCTTCTACGCAAGCGATCGACATCGGAAGCGGAACTGCCCCAAGTATTTGGCGGATAAGAAGGATGGCAAAGTGAACAAAGGTATATGTGATATACATGTTATTGATGTGTACCTTACTAATGCTTGCGAGCACCTGGTATTTGATATCGGTTCTGCTAACATATGCAACTCAAACAGGACTACGGATTGCCGAAGATTAGCTAAGGACGAGGTGACGGCGCTGGGAAATGGTTCCAAAGTCGATGTGATCGCGGTCGGCACGCTACCTCTACATCTACCATCGGGATTAGTTTTAGACCTGAATAATTGTTATTTGGTGCGCTGAGCATGAACATTATATCTGGATCTTGTTTGATGCGAGACGGTTATTCATTGAAATCGAAAATAATGGTTGTTCTATTTATATGAGTAATATTTTTATGGTCATGCACCCTTGAAGAGTGGTCTATTTTATTGAATCTCGATAGTAGTGATACACATATTCATAATGTTGAAGCCAAAAGATGCAGAGTTGATAATGATAGTGCAACATATTTGTGGTAATCGCCGCTTAGGTCATATCGGTATAAAACGCATGAAGAAACTCCATACCGATGGACTCGAATCACTTGATTATGAATCACTTGGTACTAGCGTAACCGTGCCTCATGGGCAAGATGACCAAAACACCGCTTCTCCGTTCTATGGAGAGAGCAATGATTTGTTGGAAATCATACATAATGTATGTGGTCCGATGAATGTTGAGGCTCGTGGCGATATCGTTATTTTCTCACCTTCACAGATGATTTGAGCAGATATGGGTATATCTACTTGATGAAGCACAAATCAAACATTTGAAAAGTTCAAAGAATTTCAGAGTGAAGTAGAAAATTATCGAACAAGAAAATAAAATTTCTACGATCGATCGTGGAGGAGAATATTTGAGTTATGAGTTTGGTTTACATTTGAAACAATGTGAATAGTTTTCAGAACTCACGCCACCGAACACCACAACGAAATGGTGTGTCCGAACGTCAGAATCATACTTTTACTTGATATGGTGCGATCTATGATGTCTCCTACCGATTTACCGCTATCGCTTTGGGGTTATGCTTTAGAGACGCCGCATTCACGCTAAATAGGGCACCATCAAAACCGCTGAGACAACGCCTTATGAACTGTGGTTTGGCAAGAAACCAAAGTTGTCGCTTTCAAAGTTTGGGGCTGCATGCTTATGTGAAGAAACTTCAACCGATAAGCTCGAACCCAAATCGAGAAATGTGTCTTCATAGGATACCCAAAGGAGACTATTGGGTACACCTTCTATCACAGATCCGAGGGCAAGATTTTCGCTAAATTCGGATCCTTTCTAGAGAAGGAGTTTTCTTGAAAGAAGTGAGGGAGGAAAGTAGAACTTGATGAGATAATCAGATCTACTCCCTTATTGAAAGTATTTCATCACAAGAACCGTTCATGTGACGACTACACCAATTAGTGAGGAAGCTAATGATATTGATCATGAAACTTCAGATCAAGTTTCTATCAACCTCGAGGTCTACAGAGTAAGATCCGCACTGAGTGGTACGGAAATCCTATTCGAAGTCATGTTACTAGACCATGATGAACCACGAACTATGAGGAAGCGATGATGAGCCCAGATTCGCAAAATGGCTAGAGGCCATGAAATCTGAGATAGGATCCATGTATGAAAACAAAGTATGGACTTTGGTTGACTTGCCGATGATCGGCAATCCATTGAGAATAAATGGATCTTTAAGAAGAAGATCGACCGATGGTAATGTTATCGCTTACAAAGCTCGACTTGTTGCAAAGGTTTTCGACAAGTTCAAGGGTTTGACCACGATGAGACTTTCTCACCCAGAGCGATGCTTAAGTATGTCCGAATCATGTTGGCTATTGCTGCATTTCATGATTATGAAATTTGGCAAATGGATGTCAAGACTGCATTCTTGAATGGATTTCTAGAAGAAGAGTTGTATATGATGCACTCAAGGTTTTGTTGATCCAAAAGGTGCCGATAAAGTGTGCAAACTCCATGCTCCATTTATGGACGGTGCAAGCATCTCGAGTTGAATAAACGCTTTGACAAGGTGATCAAAGCATATGGTTTTATACTGCATTTTGGAGAAGCCTATATTTACAAGAAAGTGAGTGGGAGCTCAGAGCATTTCTAGTTTTATATGTTGATGACATATTATTAATTGGAAATGATATAGATTTTCCGATAGCATAAAAGGATACTTGAATAAAAGTTTTTCGATGAAAGACCTCGTGAAGCTATTACATATTGGGCATCAAGATCTATAGAGATAGATCAAGACGCTTAATAGGACTTTCACAAAGCACATACTCTTGACAACATTTTGAAAAGTTCAAATGGATCGTGCAAAGAAAGGATTCTTGCTCTGGCTAAAAGGTGTGAAGTTGAGTCGAACTCAATGCCCCACCACAGCAGAAGATAGAGAGAAAATGAAAGATGTTCCTATGCTTCAGCCATAGGCTCTATCATGTATGCAATGCTGTACGCACTCGACGTATGCTTAGCAATAAGCTTGCAGGTAGGTACCAAAGTAATCCAGAGTGGATCATCGACAGCGGTCAAGAACATCCCGAAATACCGTAAAAGGACTAAGGATATGTTTCTCGATATGGAGGTGACAAAGAGCTAGTCGAAATGGTTACGCCGATGTAAGTTTGACATCGATCCGACGATTCTAAATCGCAAACCGGATACGGTTTATATTAAACGGTGGAGCTGTAAGTTGTGCAGTTCAAACAAAGCGTCCGAAAGGTGATCTACATGTGAAGCGGAGTACATAGCTGCTTCAAGCAGCAATGAAGGAGTCTCGATGAAGGAGTTCATTTCCGATCTAGGTGTCATACCTAGTGCATCGACCAATGAAGATCTTCCGTGACAATACGTGCAATTGCTTTGGCAAAGGAATCCAGATTTCACAAGAGGACCAAGCACATCAAGAGACGCTCTAATACCATTCGGGACCAAGTCCAAGTGGGAGACATAGAGATTTGCAAGATACATACGGATCTGAATGTTGTAGACCCATCGACTAAGCCTCTCTCACGAGCAAAACATGATCAGACCAAGACTCCATGGGTGTTAGAATCATTACTATGTAATCTAGATTATTGACTCTAGTGCAAGTGGGAGATCAAGGAAATATGCCCTAGAGGCAATAATAAAGTTATTATTTATTTCCTCATATCATGATAAATGTTTATTATTCATGCTAGAATTGTATTAACGTAAACATGATACATGTGTGAATACATAGACAAACATATAGTCACTAGTATGCCTCTATTTGACTAGCTCATTAATCAAAGATGGTTATGTTTCCTAACCATAGACATGTGTTGTCATTTGATTAATGAGATCACATCATTAGGAGAATGATGTGATTGACATGACCCATCCTGTTAGCTTAGCACTTGATCGCTTAGTATTCTGCTATTGCTTCCTTCATGACTTATACATGTTCTCAGAACTATGAGGATTGTGTAAACTCCTGCTTACCGGAAGAACACTTTGATACTACCAAATGTCACAACGTAATCGGGTGATTATAAAGGAGTACTACAGTGTTTCCAAGGTACATGTTGAGTTAGCATAATTCGAGATTAGGTTTTGTCACTCCGATTGCCTGAGAGGTATCTCGGCCTCTCGGTAATACTCATCACCCAAGCCTTGCAAGCATGTAACTAATGAGTTAGTTATGAGATGACGACACGAACGAGTAAAGAGACTTGCCGGTAACGAGATTGAACTAGGTATTGATACCGACGATCAAATCTCGCAAGTAACATACCGATGACAAAGGGAATAACGATGTTGTTATGCGGTTTGACCGATAAAGATCTTCAGAGAATATGTAGGAACCAATATGGGCATCCAGGTCCCGCTATTGGTTATTGACCGAGACGGTCTCGTCATGTCTACATTGTTCTCGAACCATAGGGTCCGCACGCTAAGGTTTCATGATGCTTATATTATGAGTTTATGTATTTTGATGTACCGTTTGTTCGAGTCCCTGATGTGATCACGGACATGACGAGGAGTCTCAAAATGGTCGAGACATAAAGATTGATATATTGGACGGATATATTTGGACACCGAAATGTTCCGAGAAGTTTGGAGCTAACGGAGGTTACCGAACCCCTGGAGGTATATGGGCCTTATTGGCCCATATAGGAAGAAGGGAGAAGGAATAGGAGGGCGCGCTCCAGCCCAATCCGATGGGGAGGGGCCGTCCCTTCCTTCTCCTTCCCTCTTCCTATTACTACTACTAGTACTTATTCCTAATACTAGTACTCTTCCTTCCCTCCAAATAAGATAGGAGGGGGAAACCTACTTGGAGTAGGTTTCCTCCTCTATGGCGCCCTCTGTCGGCCTCCTCCTCCCTCCTTTATATACGGGGTAGGGGGCACCCTAGGACACAAGTTGATCACGGATCGCTTTCAGCTGCAGGTGCCCCTCCACCATATTCCACCTCGGTCATATCGTCGGAGTTTAGGCGGCCGCACCGTAGTACATCAACATCGCTACCACGCCGTCAGGTCGACGGAACTCATCTCCGAGCTCGCGGATCGGAGGCCGAGATCGCCATCGAGCTGAACGTGTGCAACTCGGAGGTGCCGGATGTTCGTACTTGATCGGTCGGATCGTGAAGACGACGACTACATCAACCGCTTGTCATAACGCTCACACGGTTCACGAGGGTACGTGGACATACACTTCCTCTCGTCTATGCATCACCATGATCTTATGCGTAGAGGAAATTTTTGAAATTACTACGCTCCCCAACAAGAATTGTATTAACCGGAAACATGATACATGTGTGAATACATAGACAAAACTATAGTCACTAGTATACCTCTACTTGACTAGCTCATTAATCAAAGATGGTTATGTTTCCAACCATAGACATGTGTTGTCATTTGATTAGTGGGATCACATCATTAGAAGAATGATGTGATTGACATGACCCATTCCGTTAGCCTAGCACTTGATCGCTTAGTATACCGCTATTGCTTTCTTCATGACTTATACATGTTCCCTAACTATGAGAATTATGCAACTTCCGCTACGGAGGAACACTTTGGTGCTACCAAACGCCACAACGTAATCGAGTGATTATAAAGGAGTACTATGTGTCTTCAAGGTACATGTTGAGTTGGCGATTTCGAGATTAGGTTTTGTCACTCCGATCGTCGGAGAGGTATCTTTGGGCCTCTTGGTAATGCACATCACTATAAGCCTTGTAGCAATGTAACCAATGAGTTGGTTACGGATGATGCATGACGAACGAGTAAAGGGACTTTTGCGAACAGATTGAACTAGGTATTGATACCGACGTCAATCTCGCAAGTAACATACCGATGACAAAGGAACAACGATGTTGTTATGCGGTTCGATCGATAAAGATCTTCAGAGAATATGTAGGAACCAATGTGGGCATCCAGGTCCCTTATTGGTTATTGACCGAGAATGGTTCTCGGTCATGTCTACATAGTTCTCCAACCCGTAGGGTCCGCGACGCTTAACGCTATAAATGACATTTATTATGAGTTTATAAGTTTTGATGTACCGAAGTTTGTTCGAGTCCCTGATGTGATCACGACATGACGGGAGTCTTGAAATGGTCGAGACATAAATATTGATATATTGACGACTATATTCGACACCGAAATGTTCCGGTGATTTCGAGAAACCGAGTGCCGGGGTTACGGAACCCCCGGAGAGTATTGGTCCTTATGGGCCTTAGGGAAAGGAGAGAGGGGCCAAGATGGGGCTGCCCCCTCCTCGTCCGAATTGGACTAGAGGGGGGCGCTCTTTCCGAAGTGCAACTAATCCCCGTGGTTTTGGTAATTAATAACAACATATATATCATTGAACTAATAGTTTCTTGAGAACATTTCAGAAAGTTCAAGGATATGGGTATGGCAATGACTCAAGATGTGGACCCTCAAAATGCTAAGGAAAACATTGGCAAAAGCTCAAGACTCCATTTTTGGTTTAGTGATCCAAGATCACATTGAGTCTATAGGAAAGCCAATACTATTAAAAGGGATGAGGTTATGTTAATGATCCGTTGCTCAAAGTGCTTAGTGATACATCTCCCAAACCATCGCAATCTTTCATTCCAACATACACTCATAAGTATATCGGTCTCACCGATTCGATAAACTCGACACACCGAGATGAACCACCTCACCACAAAGCCAAACCCTAGAAATTTCGGATTTTCCGATTCCAAACTCGGTCTCACCAAACTAGTGTCCAAGCTTCAGAATCTTCACATCATATCGGTGTCACCGAGATGATAAAGTCGGTCCCACCGAGATTGGCAAACCCTAGTCTTTGGAAGAATCGGACTCACCGAGATTGTATTTTCGTCCCACTGAAAATCCCAACGCTCACAAGATTTGAACTTTCGTCCTCACCGAGTTGTCAACTTCGGTCCCGACCGAGATTGGTCAAATGTGTGTAACGGTTGGATTTTGTGTGAGGCTATAAATACCCCTCCACCTCCTCTTCATTCGTGGAGAGAGCCATTAGAAAGAACTACCACTCTTACCTTACATTTCGAGAAGAAAACTACCTACCCTTGTGTTGAGATCAAGTTGCTCCACTCCCACCATATGAAACTTGATTTCTAGCCTTCCTGTTGCTTTCCACTCAATCCTTTCCTCCACAATAGCCAAATCAGTGAGGAGAGTTGAGTGTTGGGGAGATTATCATTTGAAGCACAAGAGCAAGGAGTTCATCATCATCTACACCATCTATTACCTTTTGGAGGGTGGTGCCTCCTAGATTGGTTAGGTGTCGCTTGGGAGCCTCCGCAAGATGTGGAGTTGAACCAAGAAGTTTGTAAGGGCAAGGAGATCGCCTTACTGTGAAGATCTACCCCAGTAAGGCTAGTCCTCCATGGGCGATGCCATGATGGCATAGACAAGGTGGCTTCTTCGTGGACCCTTCGTGGGTGGAGCCTCCGTGGACTCTCGCAGCTGCTACCTCCGTGGGTTGAAGTCTCCATCAACGTGGATTGACGATAGCACCACCTATCGGAACCACGATAAAAAATCTCCGGTTCCAAATTCGTTGCTCTTCTCCACCTCTCTTTACTACATGTGCAATTTACTCTCCGCTGCCAATACTCTAGAATTGCATGTGTAGGGTGATACTTGACTTGATCATCATCTTGAAATCTGCCAAAACTTGTCTTAATCAAAAGGCTAAATTTTTATATTGTCAAGTAGTCTAATCACCCCCTCTAGACATACTTTCGATCCTACAAGTGGTATCGAGCCTTGGTCTCCATTGTATTGGTTTCATTGCATTGACTCCATAAGCTTGGTTTCACAACCTAGGAGAGTATGGTGTCTAGTGAGGGTAATTTTCGAGAGGTCCTTACTTTGATGGTTCAAACTTTGCTAGTTGGAAGCATAAAATGAAAATGCATATTCTTGGACATAACCCGCCAGATGGGGCATTATTTGTGTTGGCTTGCAAGGTGAATTCTTCGAGGAAGGAAAAGTTCCTGGATCGTGAAGCTACAAATGATGAATTATGGATGTTGCAAAACAATGCTCAAGCTTGTGACATTCTCTTCAATGCTTTGTGTCCCGAGGAGTTCAACAAGATCAGCCGCCTTGAGAATGCAAAAGAGATTTGGGATACTTTGGTCAAATGCACGAAGGTACCGAGTCCGTGAAGGAATCAAAGCTAGATGTTCTTCACGGTCAACTTGACAAGTTCAAGATGAAGGAAGGTGAAGGAGTCGCTGAAATGTACTCTAGGCTTGCTCTCATCACAAATGAGATTGCCGCTTAGGAAGCGAAGAAATGACCGACCGATTCATCATCAAGAAGATTCTTAGAGCTTTGATGGAAAGTATGACACCGTAGCACTTTGATCCAAATGATGCCAAACTACAAGAATCTCAAGCCTACCAAGTCATTGGAAGAATTGTTGCTCATGAGATGACACTTAAAGATAAGAGCTTCACAACAAGTCAAGTGGTGCTTAAAGCTACAAGTGATGCTCCCACAACTTCAAGTGACAAGCTAGTTTCCAATGAAGAGATAAGCCTAATGGTGAAGAACTTCAACAAATTCTACAAGAGTAGAAGCAAGGAAAGAAGCTCAAAGTCTAGATCATATGATGAAAAGAGATCTTCTAGTCGTGATCGAAACTGCTACAATTGTGGAAGATCCGGACACTACTCAAATGAGTGCTCGCTCCCCACAAGAGAAGAGAAGAATCTCCAAGAAGAAGAAGCTCAAGAGAAGAGTCACCTCGAAAGAGAGAAGGAGTAGAGATGATCGTTATGAACGAAGATCCTCTCGAGAAGCAAGGATTCGAAAGGAAAGACAAGTCATCAAGGAGCTACACAAGAAGAAAACATCAAGCTCATGTAGGTGAATGGGTCTCCGGCCGACTCCGACAACACTCCGAAGAAGCTATCACTCCAACTCCAATACAACAAGATGAAGGTGTTGCCGATCTTGCTCTCGTATCCTCCAACTCCAACTCCTATGACTTGTTTGATTCACCAAATGAGGGAATTGGAAGATGCTTCATGGCTACAGCCCCAAGGTATCACACCCTGAATTCATTGACTTTGATAGTGATGAGGATGACTTGCTTGGTGAAGATGAGCTTACATGATAAATCTAGTGAGCCTAGTAATGATGAACATGCTAGTAGTCTTTATAGTCTAGAAGAGTCGAATGACAATGCTATGAAGGAGATTGAGCGCCTAACTAAATAACTAAACACTCTTAAGTTAGCTCATGAAACAACTCAAGAAGATCATAGAGAGCTCCTAAGATCTCATGAGAAGCTACGCTCGAGAAGCTCAATCTAGAGCAAGAACATGAGTTTCTAAAAGCTATCAATGACGATCTTCAAAGAAGAGTTCTTCATATCTTGCCAAACGACTTCTCTTGTCTAATTTCTTGCCACCTATTAAAACTAAGCATGACAAGCACAAGAAAAATTCTTCATCTAGTAGTAACAATAACCATGCTAAATCCAATGTTGTTACTTCTAGTAGTTCTCTTGATTCCACCAACAATGTTTCAAGCCAAGTTACACTTGAGCAAGAAAATAGTTTATTGAAAGGGATTATAGAGAAAGGTGTTCACAAGAGCCTTGCCGAAGCAAGAACTTTGAGGAAATTGTCCGCAAGCAAGGAAGGCAACCGAAGAATCAAGGAATTGGTTTTGAGCGAAAGTTCAACGACGAGGGTGTTGAATGGGAAGAAGGTCAATATCCCACTCCAAAGTTTGTTTTCAAAAGGAGAAGTATGATCCTACTTCTTCCAATGTGGAACAAGCTCAAGATGATCTTCCACCACAAGACCACAAGCTAAAAGGCAAGGACAAGCTTCAAGAGGAGATTGATGCATTTATTGAAGCACCTAAAGCCATGGTCAAGTGGGTTCCCAAGGAAACATCAAGTTCTACTCACAAGCTCAACTACTACCCCAAGGATTCCCATCAAGATGATGTGGATCCCAAGAAGAAGAACTAGAGAGTTCTCGAGGGTGACTCCGCCAACATACTTCACTCACATTCATTTTGGCAAGAACTTGTGCAATCAACTTCCACATCTTGCACTAGTTCATGGAGTCACAAACCCTCTTGTTGGTAAGTCAAGGGACAAGGTAATCATTGCTTTCGTGGACATCATCAATTGTGTACTTCAATCTATGTCCATGGATATCCTTGTTTGTTCCTTGTGGGACTAACCCATGTAGGTATTGAAAGTGCCCGAATCCAAAGGATTGCTCCCAACTCTTGATGATCTTCATCAACATTGAGCATCCACATCTTTAACATCTACATGAAGTCTTCTATGACAACCCAAGGTTAGTTTGACCTTTAAAAGGGTTCTCACATCAAGGGGAGCTTTGCTCTAAAGAATTGAGCTAAAGCATCTTCAAATGATGTGAACACATTAATGCTTTATGTAAAAGTGGTAACCCCACTTGTCTTAAACGATGAGTATGACCTATGATCAAATGTTTTCATTTGACTCCTAAGTCAATATACTCATATATAGATGACCTAGTCATCGCAAATTGTGTGATAGTGGCTAGTGTTTTGTTTGTGCATGTTTGACACATATTTCATTTGCTATCTTATTGTGTGAGCATGTTGATGCATAATTTTATCCATTCAAGGACATCCATTTGTTGCTTTGGTCTTTGGATTTTTCTCGACCAAATGGATGGACAAGAATGCCTAAGTTCCTCCCCTAGCTATCTATGCTTTCTTGTCTCAAACTCTATTCATGCTTATATCACAAACTTTGATCAAGTCTTTTTCGACACACCGAGTGAGGAGCACTCTGAGCCACCGATCCGCCTAGGGCTAAACTTCCAAAACCTTCTAAGTATTTTCGTCGACCAACCCACTCAAACTCGATGCACCGAAAGCACTTGGATTGATCTAGGTTTTCACCGTGAAACCGAGTTGCAATTTTCGCGGATCAAGTGAGTAATCGCTGCGTATCCATCTTGGTGCCACCGAAGTTTTACAACTCGTCCCACCGATGTTAAAAAGGGTATATATATCCGAGGGCAGCGCTGATTCCTTCTTCAAAACGCCGCCTCAAACCCTTCCGCGCCGCCGGGTCTCCGGATCGCCTCGCTGCCGTCAGGCGCCGCCGGTCTCCGTCACAACGGACAGTCTCCCCGCGCCGGCCATAGAGGAACTCCACCAAGTTAGGTGAGTTTCGATCCTCTCGCTTCAACCTCCGATTCAATGCACGATTTGTTTGCCTAGCTTGCCACGCTTGAGATCTTCCTATCCAGCAGATTAGTTCTTAGAACGAAATTCGAGTAAAAGTTTTAGGGTTAGGTTTCCGCCAAATATCTCGTGAGACCGATTCTACATTCTGATGACCGATTTGGCTTCCGTCACAGATCGCACTTTTCGTCCAACCGAAGTGGCAAATCGGTGTGACCAAATGAGGATTTAGTGAAACCCTAGTGTTCTCGGTAAGACCGAAACCCACATCGGTCCGACCAAAGTGGTGTGAATGCTTCATAGGACACTTGATTCACCGAATTTTAGCCTCGTCCGACCGAAATGCATTCTCGGAAAACCTAAAACTGAAATTTGAACTAATTTTTTAAATCTTCCGCAGTTTGTGATAACTCTCATTCTGCCTATACCTAATCTATTCACGGTTGTCCCATGTCGATGCCGTGAACCGTAACAGGTCAATCACCAATTGGAGATTCCAGAGGGGCC
>JAHHZJ010006651.1:0-10086 GCA_021437245.1 Aegilops speltoides | reverse complement strand
TTGTTTTGACCTTGAGGTAGATGCTTGTTCACTTATCACATATATTTGCATCTTGACCTCACATTTGCATGCTTGTTCCCATGATATACTTGATTGTGCTCAATTGATATGCTCAAATGCCATGCCACACTTCTTTGTCAAACCATATGCTATGCTCGATGACAACACTTGTTGGGTGAATCACCTCTGAATGCTTGGTTTTGCTTTCACGACAACCACATTTGTTTTTCCAAGTGCTTGTTATCTTTGCTACTTTGAAGGAACTACAAGACGGATGCGACATTGAGAGTGCCCATTTGGAACCACAAGATGATTAATGCTTGGTGATCGTCCACTTCTACACATTTACATCATCTCTTTCCCATGGTGATTTGGATTTCGATCCGAGGTCGGATCTTTCCCAAGGGGAGGGATGATGCGGAGCATCCACGGACATCACCATGTCAAGAGCCTAGTTGGCAAGTGACACGCTGGACATCTACTTCACATACACAAAGGTGAATCATCTCTTTACACGTGCTCACTTGACACTCTCGAGGATGGTATACTACTTGACACTCCTTACATGTGCATGCATAGGTATTGCTGACCTTCACGGATGTCAAGGAGGAGTGCAAGCGCAAGGAACGACTACACCTCCGCGAGGGAAGCGTGGAAGAGAAGACGGAAGAAAGGAGAAGAAGACGAGCGGCAGCAGAGCAGGGACGTCCGGACCACCGTCCGGATCATCCGGCTCGGCTGATCATCCGGTGCCCCACGGATCATCCGGAAAATCGTCCGACGACAATGTAAGGGTCTTGGCCGGATCATCCGGTCACCTCCCGGATCATCCGACGACGGCCGGATCATCCGGACTCCATCCGGATCATCCGGCTCACCGTCATACAGACCGGCCCAAAGCCCATGTATCCCTTCCCCACTCACCCCTTCGTGGCTAAGACTATAAATAGACCCTCCACCTCCTTTCTAGGGTTAGCAAAGTGATAGCTCATTCTTAGGTGAGCTTTGCTCCTACCTATCTCTTGAGAGAGAGACCACTACTCCATTGGAGGCCAAGACTCCATCTAGGAGAAGATCCCCAGCGATACAAGACCTCCTCTAGGAGAAGACCCTCATGGATTCAAGACCTCTTTAAGGAAGATCCATCTAGGATATCATCAAGACCTCCTCTTGAGATGAACCTTACCTTGTATCTTTCCCTTTGTTGTTCATGTACCTTGTGACCTTGTGTGTTTGATTGTCTAGTGGATGTGATTTGGACTTGTTCTTGAGTGTTTCCTCAGATTTCTCCCTGCTCTTCCCCTGTTCATCGTGTTCTTCGAGGATCCCACCCAAACGTGAAAGATCGATTTAATTAGGGTTCCACCTACATCAATGATGTTCTTTGACTTTAGGGCAAAAAGTCCCGCTAAGGCGATTTGAGGGTACCCAGCCTCCTCGCATGCTGTGAGTATTTCTAGATTCGCTGCTCACCGCGAGCCGCTTGAGTACTTGTGGTCCGGCTACGATCAATGACAAAATTATGACCGCTTTAGTGACCATCTCTCCATTCTATGGCGTCTTCAAAGTACTTCATTTCTCGGTGCTTTTCCGATTGCCCTAAAATTTTGTCCTCTATAGAGGAGATATCGTTTACATATATATTGACCGATGCATGAATTCCCTTTGTTCTTGGCTTTCACGCATGAGTTACAAAGATGCCATCCGCGAAAACAAGGAGAATCAGCATATAGCCGCTGGATTTTCTTTCAATTTAGGCCAAATGAGATCGCCGGATCATAGAGCATCCGCAGAAGGTACGTTTGTCCCTACCAGGGGGCTAATGTCTATAAGCATCATAATTTCTCAATTTCCTTCAAAAGGAAGTGTCAATGGGTTCGAAACTTGTCCGAAAAACAGCTTTAATGATGTTTCTTTTGATTTCGGTAAAAAGTCCTGCTTTGGCCCGATTTGAGGGAACCCGGCCCTTTGGGCAAGTGGAGATTTTCGGATTCGCTACCACCGTGAGCCGCTTGAGTACTTGGGGTCCTGACACGGACTTTGAATGACAAAATTATGACCGCTTTTAGTGAACATGTCTCCATTCTATGGCAGTTGATGAGGACATCAATACCAAGGTTAACCCCATGCCCCGCCTTATACATATTGGACCAATTACTAGAGCTCACAAGACGCCAACTAAATTACTGTGCCTTTGCTTCTTGGTAATGATTCTAATGTTCATGAGAATATGATGTTGCCTAAATTGGATACATTTGTTTTGCTTACAAATGAAGGGCCTAGCTTGGAGAAGGATGAACATTGGAGCAAGAACAAGCATGGAGATGATGGCATGCTAAGGGGGACAAGAATGAAGTTAAAGTGATGATTTCAGGACTTTGAAGCCACCATAATGAGTGCATGAAGCCTTGGACGAAATATACAAGATACCATAAATTTCGTCCAGAGGCTATTCTAGGTGTAAGGCCACCTTATTATTGGGCCAATGTAATTTCGAAATACATTAGTATAGGCTATTTTTAGAGTCCGATGGGGGAAACAAGAGATAGGGTTAGTTTCGACCTCCACCAAGGGCCACGAAATTCCCTCTTCCTCCATATATACAGCCCTTAGGGCACCGCTTAGACTTTGGGTTTTGTTTAGATCAAAAGTTCGCCATAGTTAACTTCCGCATTGCTTTGTGTTCAACGATCGAAAAGGCGCCACCAAACCCCACCTTGATCAATAAAGCTTTCATCTTGTATTCGCAATATCCAGATTGCAATCTCAGCTTGCTTGTTCTTCGCTTGTCGCAGGAAATAGACCTCGTGGTCGTTGATCGTGTCCTTGCCGGGTCAATAACCTCTCGGAGTTGGTTTAGCGACATATGGACGCCCTCGTGACGCCGAGTCGGATCCAAAGTCGATTTCCACCAAAGCGAAATCCACCATCTCATCGAAAGACGGACACCTTCCGCTTATCAAGTGGTATCGATTTCCGGTTGCTCGTGAGATTTTAAGTTTTTCGTAGTTTAGATCGAGTCCGTCTTCATACCCTACAATCCAAAAAAGCCAAAAAAATTAGGTTAGGTCATCATATCCAACCAATGGAGTTTGCATAATCTTTTTCAGATTTGGTTGTTGAATTTTGGGTTGCATCGCCGGTCTAGTTGTGGTCTTAGAGTCTAGTCTTTTAGAGTTTCGAAGTTCCGGTCAAAGGTCACGCCCAATCGTATCATCGCCTGCCATCTACCACCACCGCTATCCGCCACCGCTTCAACTGTATCCATAACCACCACCGCCGCCATATACCACCACCATATATCCACCACCAACCGAAGTTCCTTGCATATTAGATTTGTTTTCGATCCATCTATTTCCGATTCGTTTTCCTTGTCCTAGGTTTTCGGATTCCGAATCTTTTCCGTCCAGAAAGAGGTTGGTTTCAAAAAAAAAAGAGTCCAAAACCAATGCTTAGGCCCAAAATTTTCCAAAACGCACGGATAAAAAATTTTTTCCTATCCTATTTTTAGGTGTTTCAAGGATTGAGCCCGGGTTATAGAAAGTTTTTTGACCTGCTTCAGCTTTTTGGGTCCCGGCCAAAAAAAAAAAATTTGGTTAAAAATTTCGGCCCATCCTTCGGCTTTGACCTGGAAGAGTTTTGAGACACTCCCATTATAGTGATTTTTCCAAAAAAAAGAGCAACCAAAAAAAAACAGAAAAAAAAAAGAGCAAAAAAAAATTCAGAGGTGTTTTCCTTTGTTTACGGGCCCGTGATTTTGTTAGTGTTCTAGGCTCGCCTCTAGCACCGGTTCCAGCCTAGACCAAAAAGCATTGCTGGAGCGCTTATTCAACTTTGCATCTCCGATTTGATTATTGTCAACCTTTTTGCTACCATATTATAAGCCTTCCCACTCCCACATACATCTACGCCGATGCTTGATTCTCCATGGTAATCGCTATAAAGCTTTGAGAGTTTTGACTACAACGGATCACCACCCCGGGTAAGAACTGTAAGAATTTGAGATTTGCTTCACGGATTTGTGAGCCCACCACACCACCATCACCACTTCCTAGTAGTTTGTAGGATCATATTCTTGTGTTTTTATTTCGCTAACCATGGGTGAACACAGCCGATGAGATCGATTGGGAGAACTCGACAAACAAAAAGCTTCATGATAAGTTTAAAGAAATGATGATTGGACAAAAAGATGGGTAAACAGATTTGACGAGGCCATGGAGAAGATAGATGGCATTGAGAAGACGCTTGAAACAAAGCTTGATAGCAAGTTTGATGAATTGTCGCTTTAACAACCACCCCGGCTGCACCTATCGCACCTCTGAACGACAACAACCACGCCTTCCGAATCAAGATGGACGAGCTCGTTGGTTCTATTGAGCCAGACAAAATCGTGCCGCTTGCCATTGTTGGGTTTTGGCTCCTCGCCATCCGGCCCGGTACCGACGAGGATGATTATGTGGAAGATTACGAGGATGAGGTTGATCAACATCGTAACCACGGCAACCACCAAAGACCACAACCACCGGTCGCCCACATGCAAATAATGGCAATGTTAGGGCTCCCTCAGTACGAGATCATGACCATCTCCCAAACTAAATTGAATATTCCACCATTTGAGGGTAGATATGTTCCCGATATATATCTTACTTGGGAGTTAGAAACCGAACAACCATTTACATGTTTACAATATCCCGAGGAGAGACGGTTCCGCCGCTGTTTGTGCTTTCACTAGCTTTGCATGTGTTTGGTGGTCCAACATTGTAGATTATATCCTGTTCCGCCATTGGGCTGCTTTGAAAACTGCTATGCACCTGGGTTCCACCATATTATCAACGTGAATTACTTCAAAATTGCAGCCAAGAAAGGAAAAATTCAGAAGAATATTAGAATTACAAACCCTGGCTTGATTAGATGTGGTATTGTTGAGGAGAATGAAGCTATGCTTGCACGCTTTCCGGGTGGATTAAAGAGAGATTCGACCATTCTAGACTATAAGGATTATAATAATATCACCGCTTATTCCATCTTGCTTGTAAAGTGAACGGAAGTGGGAAGATGTGCATTGGCGCCGCACCAAACTTTTCCGCAGGTCGACCTTCATCGGGACACCACGCAATCATCTACTTCCACCGCACCATCACCTCCTTCGGTGCCACCTCCAACTGCGGATACAAGAAAGGGCACAACCACCACTATTCCCCAAGAGCACACCGCCGGGCCACAGAGCTCTTCTTCCTTATGGCCAACAGGCACACAAGGATATTATTTGTCGCTTTAAGGGAAGAGGACATTTTTGGAGAGAATGCAAATCTCAAAGGCAGTGATGATTGCACCGAGGATGGTGGGTATGAGTCCGCTAGTGACTATGATGAGGAGACTTTGGCCTTATTACACATGAGGAACACGATGGAGATGATTCTGATCATGAGACACAATACATGGTTCAAATGCCGAAGTATGAATGTTTAGTTGCTCAACGTTTTTCCAGCAAAGGACATGTCGAAAGCAAAATCGAGGCATAATTTGTTCCATACAAAGGAGTTGTGAAGGAACGTTCTATTCAAGGCCATCATAGATGGAGGGATGCAAAAACTTGGCTAGCATGGAGATGGTGGAGAAGCTCTCACCACAAGACCACATCCACATCCTTATTACATCCAATGGTTCAACAACAAGGCAAGGTGAAGGTAACACGCTGTTCGTGTGCATTTTAGTATTCTACATATGCGATTATGTTGATTGTGATGGTTTGGAACATGTTCCTTGTTACTTGGTAGACCATGGCAATTTGATAAAATTTTACACAATGGTAGAAACAATCAAGATACTTTGTTCATAAGGATAAAATATTTTTGCTTCCTATGACCTCGAGTCCATTTTGAAAGATGATATTAATAGAGCTAATAAAGCAAAAAGGAGAAAATAAGAGTGAAAATCAGATTGTGGAAAAGAATTTGAGCAACACATGAAGCCAATAATAAACCATCTACGTTGTTTCAAATTAAATTGAAAAGTGCATGTTTACTTGCCACCAAATCTGATATTGATGAGCTAGATTTTAGCAAATCTATTTGCTATGCTTTTGTGTGCAAAGGCATTATTTTCATTCGAGGACGTGTTTTCCTTTTTGCCCCCCCGTCACTAACATTTTGCAGAGTTCCCGACGCCTTTTCCACAAGACGTGCCACCGGATTACCACCTATTCGAGGGATTGAGCATCAAATTGACTTAATTTCGTGCATCATTACCCAACCGCACCATACCGCATCAATCCAGAGGAGACGAAGGAGATTAGGCCACAATGTGGAGCTGCTCGACAAAGGTTATATACGAATCCCTTTAGTCCTTGTGTTGCCTATTATTCTAGTGCCGAAAAGGATGGTACGTCACGATGTGTGTTGATTGTAGAGGCATCAATAATATTACTATTCGTTATCGCCACCCTATTCCTAGGCTAGATGATATGCTTGATGAATTGAGTGGCTCTACAATATTCTCCAAAGTTGATTTGCTTAGTGGATACCATCAAATTCGTATGAAATTGGGAGATGAATGGAAAACAGCATTTAAAACTAAGTTTGGATTATATGAGGGTTAGTCATGTTTTGGGTTAACTAATGCACCTAGTACTTTCATGAGATTAATGAACTAAGTTTTGGCCATTGACGATTTGTGGTAGTCTATTTTGATGATATACTGATTTATAGCAAATCTTTGGAAGAACATTTGGAACATTTACCGTTGTTTTTAATGCTCTACGTGATGCACGCTTGTTTGGTAACCTTGGGAAGTGCACCTTTGCACCGACAGTATCTTTTCTTGGCTATGTTGTTCTACAGGAATTGAAGGATAAAGCCAAGATTGAAGTTATTGAGAGTTGGCCAGCCCAAAACGGTCACACAAGTGAGGAGTTTTTGGCCTCCTGGTTTTATAGGCGTTTTGAGAGATTTCAGCACCATTGTTGCACCTCTCAACGAGCTTACAAAGAAGGATGTGCCTTTTGTTTGGGGTACCGCAAGGAAGAAGCCTTCACGGTATTGAAAGCTGTTGAACATGCCCTTTATCCAACTTCCCGATTTTAATAAGACTTTGAGCTTGAATGTGATGCTAGTGGAATTGGATTAGAGGGTGTTATTAAAGATGGCAAACCTGTTGATACTTTTCCTAAAAATTGAGGGGCCTAGTCCAATTACTCTACTTATGATAAAGAATTATATGCTCTTGTTCGGACTTTAGAAACATGGCAACATTATTTATTAAAGAATTTGTTATACATTCGATCATGAATCTTTGAAACAATTAAAAGTCAAGCTAAACTGAATCGAGACATGCTAAATGGGTTGAAATTGAGACTTTCCCTTATGTCATTAAACACAAGAAGGGTAAAGAAAATGTTATTGTTGATGCATTGTCTCATCGCTATACTATGCTTTCACAACTTGACTTCAAAATATTTGGTTTGGAGACCATCAAAGATCAATATTGCATGATGCTGATTTTAAAGATGTATTGCAGAATTGTAAAGAAGGAAGAACATGGAACAAGTTTGTCGTTAATGATGGATTTGTGTTCCGCTAACAAGCTATGCATTCCAGCTAGCTCCGCTCGCCTTTTTGTTGTTGCAGGAGGCGATGGAGGAGGACTAATGGGACACTTTGGCGTGAAGAAGACGGAGGACGATTTCTACACATTTCTTTTGGCCAAAGATGAGACGGATGTTGAGCGCTTATTGTCCGACTACATGTCAAAAAGCTAAGTCACGACTAATCCTCATGGTTTATATATGCCTTTGCTGCATTCTAGTGTTCCTTGGGAGGATATATCATGGACTTTTTTTAGGTTTACCTAGAACAAAGAAGGGGGATAGCATATTTGTTGTCGGGATAGATTCTAAAATGGCACACTTTATACCATGTCATAAAAGCGATGATGTCCCAATGTTGTGATTTGTTCTTTCGTGAAATTATTCGCTTGATGGTGTGCCAAATACTATTGTTTCGATCGTGATACTAAATTTCTTAGCCACTTTTGGAGATGTTTATGGGCTAAGTTGGGGACTAAATGCTTTTAGTACTACTTGTCACACCCAAACCGATGGAAAAACCAAGTAGTCAATAAACATTGTCTACTATGCTTAGGGCTGTTCTAAAGAAAAATAAGAAAATGTGGGAGGAATGCTTCCTCATATTGAATTTGCTTATAATCGCTCATTGCATTCTACTACTAAGATGTGCCCTTTTAAGTTGTGTATGGTTTCACCCGGCACCTATTGATTTGTTTTCTTCCATCTTCGGAGAAGGTTAATTTTGATGCTAAAGAACGTTGAATTGATTTTAAAATGCATGAGTTAACTAAGGAAAACATTGAGCGATGAATGCTAAATATAAACTTGTCGGAGATAAAGAGAAAACATGTTGTGTTTGCACCGAGATCTTGTTTGGTTACATTTTGTAAGGATAGATTTGATTTTAAATCAAAGCTAATGCCACGTTCCCTGGTCCCTTTAAGGTGTTGGAGAAAGTAAATGATAATGCATATAAACTTGAGCTGCCCGCAGATTTTGGGGTTAGTCCCACTTTTAACATTGCAATTTGAAGCCATATTTGGTGAGGAAGATGAACTTCCGTCGAGGACGACTTCATTTCAAGAAAGGGAGGATGATGAGGACATCAATACCATTGTTACACCCACAGCCCCTCGCTATACAATACCGGACCAATTACTAGAGTCACAAGACGCCAACTAAATTACTGTGTACTTTCGCTTGGTAATGATTCTAATGTTCATGAGAATATGATGCGCTTAAATTGGATACATTTGTTTTGCTTACAAATGAAGGGCCTAGCTTGGAGAAGGATGAACATTGGAGCAAGAACAAGCATGGAGATGATGGCATGCAAGGGGGACAAGAATGGAGTTACAAGTGATGATTTCAGACTTTGAAGCCACCATAATGAGTGTGAAGCCTTGGACGAAATATACAAGATGCCACTTAAATTTCGTCCAGAGGCTATTCTAGGTGCAAATTACCTTATTATTGGGCCAGGCCCATGTAATTTCGAAATACATTAGTATAGGCTATTTTTAGAGTCCTTGTGGGGAACAAGAGATAGGGTTTTTACCCTCCACCAAGGGCCACGAAATTCTCCCCTCTTCCTCCATATATACAGCCCTTAGGGCACCGCTTAGACTTTGGGTTTTGTTTAGATCAAAAGTTCCCATAGTTGCAATTCGCATTTGCTTGTGTTCAACCACGCATAAAGGGCCACCGAACCCCACCTTGATCAATAAAGCTTTCATCTTATATTCGCAATATCCAGCAATCTCAGCTTGCTTGTTCTTCGCTTGCTCGCAGAAATAGACCTCGTGGTCGTTGATCGGTTCGCCGGTCAATAACCTCTCGGAGTTGGTTTAGCGACCAACGTGACGCCCTTGCACGCCATAGTCGGATCACAAAGTCGACTTCCACCAAAGCGAAATCCACCATCTCATCGAAAGACGGACACCTTCCGCCTTCAAGAGCCTTGAAAGTACTTTCATTTTTCGTGAGCTTTTTTCCGATCCCTAAAATTTCTTGTCCTCAAGAGATATCGTTTCACATATATATCGACCGATGGAATGCCCTTTTGTTCTTGGCTTTCACGACATGAGTTACAGATGCCATCCGCAAAAACAAGGAGAATAAGTCATATAGTCCGGATTTTTTTTTCACTTTACCCAAATGAGATTGCCTTGGATCATAGAGCATCTCAGAAAGGTATGTTTGTCCTTACCAGGGCGCTTAATGTTTATAACCAACATAATCTCTCGATTTTCCTTCAAAGGAAGTGCCAATGGGTTCTAAAACTTGTTTGAAAAACAAAGAACAAATGGTGTTCTTTAACTTTCTAAAAAAAGTCCTGCTTAAGGCTGAATTTGAGGGTACTCCAGCCCTCCCCCAAGAAGCGGGCAGTATTTTCCGATTCCGGTTCAAGGAAAGCGTTTGAGTACTTGTGGGTCCGACACCGGACCAATGACAAAAGTATGACCGCTTTAGTGAACATCTCTCCATTCTATGGCGTCCTTGAAAGTACTTCATTTTCTCGC
>JAHHZJ010006650.1:0-25829 GCA_021437245.1 Aegilops speltoides | reverse complement strand
TCAAATTGGGCGCAATGTTCATGCTTACGTGATGACATCGGGTGAAGTCCGAGAGAAGGAAACCTTGATATCTGACTTGAAAGAGACCTTTGATAATCTCCGGTTTATGAGATGATGCTTAACCCGCCAAATGTGTGTTTGTGTACCGCAGCAAGCTCTTGGTTTCGTTTCAAACAGAGGCATTGAAGCTAATTCGAGAAGATCAAGGCGACATCTTCGGCTAAACCGCGGCATCAATGATGTTCAGCGATCAGGATCATGTTGCGCTTTAAGCCGGGTTCATAAGCCGTTGGGTGAAAAGGCCCACCGCAGAGATGATGAAGAAGATCACTTTTGTCCGGAGGATGTTGCTGATGCTGTTTTGAAGATTTGAAGAGACAGCTTGTCGAGCCACCGTCCTTGCGGCTCCCATTGATAAAGAGTCGCTTGATATGTGGCTGCTAATTCACAAGCCGTTGTTGCAATCGTGGAGCGTAGGAAGCGCAAGGAGCATCCGTTCAACGGCCGTTTATTATATCGTGAGGTGCTCATTGAGTCTAAACAAAGGTATCCACACCGCGTAAACTTGTTTACGGAGTGTTTATGGCAAACCGAAGTTGAAGTGGTACTTTCAAAGTCATCCTATAACTATGGTAAGTTCTGCCCCTTGGGAGACATCATCCGTAATAGGGAGGCCACAGACGGTCGCGAGGAGTCCTCGACTAGGGGTGTCCGGACAGCCGGACTATCATCGCCACCGGACTCCAAGACTATGAAGATACAAGATTGAAGACTTCGCCCTGTCCGGATGGGACTTTCCTGCGTGGAAGGCAAGCTTACGACACGGATAGGTAGATCTCCTACCATTGTAACCGACTCTATGTAACCCTAGCCCTCCCTATCTATATAAACCGGAGGTTTTAGTCCGTAGGATCTAACAACCATTACAACAATCATACCATAGGCTAGCTTCTAGGGTTTAGCCTCCTTGATCTCGTGGTAGATCCACTCTTGTACTACCCATATCATCAATATCAATCAAGCGTAGAGTAGGGTTTTACCTCCATCGAGAGGGCCCAACCGGGTAAAAACATCGTGTCCTTGTCTCCTATTACCATCCGCCTAGACGCACGCTGGGACCCCTACCCGAGATCCGCCGGTTTTGACATCGACATTGGTGCTTTCATTGAGAGTTCTTCCGTCGCCAACGATAGGCTTGATGGTTTCTTCAATCAACAACAACGCAGTCCTCGGTGAGACTTTTCTCCCGACAGATCTTTGTATTCGGCGGCTTCAGATCCGGCCAATTCACTCGCCATCCGGAGCAGATCGAAGCTACGCCGCCACCGTGTCAGATTTTGGGAGCCTAAACTTCACGGTGGACATCCGCGGAGACTTGATCTTCGATGGATCCGAGCGAGCCGAAGCGCCGCACGTCTCGTGGGCATGACCTAACTCCGCCACGGACAAGATTTGAGGCCGCACACGAATCCGCCTCGACCCATAGTCCGGAGCCGATCGCGCAGACGAGGACGGTGGCTGACACCGCCGAGCTGCAACTTCCACGGCGATGGAGCCGAACACCGACCTCGCCCCTTATAAAGCTTGTGACCGAGGTGCCGGACCAACCTCCGCTACCGCTAATCGAACTGATTACGCGATTATGGAGTTCACCGCAGGACATCTTTCAACACTCACCCTTTGGCGACATCTTGAAATCGCTAAAGCATCTCTCGCTATCCGAGAGCCCCGCCGGACTACGCCAGATGGTTGGGATGCGACGATTAAGAAATTCAAAGCCCACCCACCACCCACTTTGTAGCCATCGCCGATTTATCTAACCGACATGTTAGACTATGACTCAAGACATCGATGGTATGGACGACGATGCCGGAGACGATCAAGAACCAAACATCGAGCAATCGAAGGAACCTCAACTCATGATGTATATATGGTGGACACCCCAAAAGGAAGCGATAACGAGAACAACGGGACGCGTAAAGGATTCCACTAAAAAACAACCAAAATAGCGCAAGCGCCGCCTAAGTCCTCGCCAACAACAAGATTCTAATGACCCAGCAATAGAGCAGGCAAAACAGGGGCATACGAACATGCAACAAGCAACCATCCGAACAGATGAATCGGATAATCAATCCATCCCCATGAAAACAACAATCCAGACGATCTCACGGACACACCACCGAGCATAAGAACTTCAAAAAGATTCGCCACCGCAAGAAGTCTGAAGAAGGAAAAAGGAAGCTCAAAACAGCGAAGACATACTCATAATGAGGTGGAGCAAAGTACTCAAGACCATGGACAAACATGGCAATGGGTCACCAAACAAAGAGCTACCCGGCGCAAGCCAGCCAGACCACGAGGAGGCCATAGAGCCCCATACCAAAGAAGAAAGCCGCCCGCCGGATAGACGACACAGATGACGTGCCAAAGCTTATAAGCACAGCCAGCATACAAGACACAAGTCACCTGCATCCTCAAAAACGATGGCTCACCAGTCCATTTATGGGCCAAAAAGAGGGCCCAGAAGCAACACAACACGCCAAGTGTTCAAGACAGCGGCACACCCAATATAGCGCTGCAACACCCACTATGTTTAACCGATGAGGTGCTGGATCATGAATTTCCAAGAGGGTTCAAACCCATAAACATAGAGGCATACGACGGAAACAACAGACCTCGAGTCTCGGATTGAGGATTAGATCCTCCACATACACATGGCTAGAGGAGATGATCTCCACGCCTATAAAATATCTACCCCTCAAGCTCAAAGGGCCAGCCGGCATTGGCTCAAAAGCCCTGCAAAAATACTATGGAAGTTGGGAAGAGCTTGAGGACGCGAGAGCAAATTCAAGGACTTATGTCCCCTCCCTTGGATGCGCATTTACTAAGTCACATAACTCAACAGCCCGAGAGTCGGGCCACAGAATTTCTGGAATGGTTCCTTACCAAAAGAACCAAATAGTCGATCGTCTGGACGCCAAGCCTTAGCAGCTTTTAAACATAACGCCCGAGACGCAATGGTTTCACAACACCTCCGCAAGAGAAGCCGAGAACAATGGCCACGCTTAACAAGTTTCATGACCTTTATGGTAGGGAAGACACTAGCAAGATGCAAGACCAATAACCCGAGTACATCCGAGATCAGAGATGGAACGATAACCGCACGCAGTAAAGGATCAGCAACAAATAAAGAAAAAGCTCAAAGAACACGCGGTCAACGCCGGATTCTAAAAGCTCGCGTCAAACAACAAAAACACCCCTCTAATGACAACAAGGATGAGCTATCCAACTTAAACAAAATTTTGGATCGGATATGTCAAATCCATGCAAGACTCCGGAAGGCTCGCAAACCACACCCACCGAGATTGTTGGGTTTTCAAACAGTCCGCCGACACAACGCCAACACAGGGCCTGGACGCGCCAGCGAGGATGATGATTAACCCCACCAACAGAAAGCACCGAAAACAAAAGACTTTCCCACAAGAAGTCAAAACAGTAGAACTCACTTCATGTGATAGTACGGAAAAACAATGCGGCACCCGCTAAAATAGGTGCAGCACGGTCCACCCCTGCAGAACCTCGAGATTGGATGTCAAAACCAATTACTTTCACCACCGGACTATTCCATGGCGTATCCAAACGCCGGATGGACCGATCGATATTGATCCAATCATGGATACAATTTACACAAGTCCCGGATGGACGCGGCAATATTTAAACCTGCTATATCCGAACACAATCCGCAAGTTGGGGATAGACCTTACTAAAATTCGACATAGCCGCACTTCCTTTAAAGGAGTGACGCCAGTGCCCTTACGCCAAGTGCACAGGTTTTATTACTAGAAGTTGTGTTCAACAATTCGACAACTTCCGATCAAAAGCTAATCTTTCATGTCGCCCCATTCAAAAGTCAGCTATCAAGCACTATTGGGACGTGAAGCTTGTCCGCTTTTAACGCAATACCACATTACGCTGGCCTTACACTTAAAATGCCCGTCCACGCGGCATCATTTCATTAAAAGGTCGTTCAAAGACCCGGACACCGCTAGACGAAAGTCCGCATAAATAAGCTAGGTTTCCTCAGTCAGCACACCCTTCTCACAGGGTTGTGCATATAAGCAATAATGAGCTAATATAAGCTCAATTTTATTCATTCATTAATATTTCATTTTTAATGCACTTTTCGCACGATTTCCTTTTCAAACTAAGTTCTCTCTTTACGTATGAACAACATGCACACCCGGCCCGTGATAACGCACAACGGAGACAAGCAGTGCAGACGCAAAGAGGGACCTGCAGCAAGGATTCTTTTCAGATTAAGACCTCGCAGAACCTTTTTTACTGTCTCTTGTTGCTATAATCCCCGTTTCTCATTATAACCAGAGAGGAGACTGACGTTTTGGCATCGGACGCCGCTGCAGGACCTTGCCCTGTACCTGACACTAGGGGCTTAGGGCATTGTCTCCGCCTGTTATTATAAAGACCTAACACCTTAGGGAGTGTTCGGGCCTCGAAAGTTAGGGCCTTATATGCATCAGCTCCAATCATGTCTTTGGTCAAATGTTGGGTTTTCCTGCCTCGTGTTTTGCTGCCTTACGCTCCAGATGACTTCCGCTAACGCAGCACCAGTGAGAACTATCGCGACAGTTCGTGGGCGCCGGGCGAGCACCTCAAGAGAGAAAGCCGAAATCACTGATCATTATGATAACATGAGATCGGTCAACCACTGACGACCACCGGAATGTTTAGAATTCTCCGATGACGATGACCGCTTCCTTGTCAGTACATACGCTACGAATTCGGAGATATTCTCTGTAAGGCTATATCGTAGCCCCACCCTCGAACTCCTATGGCTAAGTGAAAGTGATAAAGCATTATAGTCCTGCTCGCTCGCTACGCTACCACCTCCTTCACAGACCGAGACGCGGATTAAGTGTGAAAATGCTATTATTTATGAACACCCCAGCACCTTTGTGCGTGGCTAAGCCGACGACCGCCATCTTTCGTCAGTTATACACACGATACATAAACAACCGCACAGGAGATATTTCAATACTTGAACGCACAAGTAAAAAAAGCGCTACATCATAAACATCGTTTATTAAAACCAAAACGCTCATTTGAACGCGACATTTTTGAGCATCGCGAATTTATTACACGCAGCACCACGCAGAACTTCCCCAAAATAGTGCTCGGCGGTAATCCCGCTCGTCCTAACCTCGGGTCGCAATGTGGTATCCATTCGCCCAATGTGTCTTCACACGGCGTAATGCCATCCGCACCCTCTATGCAGGCCGACTTCTTATCGCTTTTGATATGCGCAATCGCACTCAAGAAATTGCTGCAATAAGCCAAAATAGCTTGGCTTAGCCTATCCGCCAGATATGAGTCACGATATCCGGCTATGGCAAGTCCCGGACAACCTATTCAGCTCAGCTCACCTACCAACCGATCGGTCTCCGAAGTGAACGCTCCCGACTATGGAATTGAGACCAAAACAGCTCTTCCGCCTTGTGATCCTTTCCGACTTTGAAGCATAACAAGATCCGCCAGACTCGCCGCTAAGTCCATATAAGGATCCTCCGACCCCTACACCGCCAAGCCGAGCATACTTTGGATCCAGAACCTTCGCGCAAGCAGAAAGGGCTTGCCAGCCACAATGTCTCCGCTTCCGGCGCAGCTCCTCCTTTATATTCAACATTGCAGTAATCCGGCATCCTTGGCTTGGCCAGTGGCCTTCCCAGTTTCTTCGCCCGCTTAGGCGCCTTTTTCAAGAACCTCATTGCGGTCGGTAGTATCTTTTTAACTTCACTACCATTTTCGCCATCTATTCCCTCGCTACAGCAGTGTAGCCTTTTCGGCTTTAACTCGTCGGCTTCGCGAGGTCGCCAGACATTCTTCTCGCTTGCTCCTTGGCTTGGAGCAAGTTCTGCCCGGCGTCTCCACACAGCAATGCAGCACCATCTCGCATTTCGCAACATGTTGTAAGGAAGCGCTGGGATCCGAGAAGTCCCTCGACTAGGGGGTTCTATTACTTGACTGATCATGATCCCACGGACGCCAAGACCGCGAAGTTACAAGATTGAAGACTCGTCTCCTGGCCCGGGATCGGGACTTTTCCTCATGTGAAGGCAAGCTCGGGTAACATGCGATATGCAGATCTCCTACCATTGTAAATCGACTCTCGGTAATCCCTAGCCTCCCGGCGGTCTATATATAAACCGGAGGGCTTTAGTCCGTAGGACACAACGCATATTACAAACAATCATACCATAGGCTAGCTTTTAGGGTTTAGCCTCGATCTCGCGGGTAGATCCACTCTTGTACTACCCATATCATCAATATTAATCAAGCAGACGAGGGTTTTACCTCCATTGAGAGGGCCAACTGCTAAAACATCGTGTCCTCGCCTCCGTTACCATCCGCCTAGACGCCCAGCCGGGACCCCTACCCGAGATCCGCCGGTTTTGACATCGACATTGGTGCTTTCATTGAGAGTTCCTCCGTCGCCACCGATAGGTCTGATGGCATCTTCAACCAACAACGCTGTCCGTGGTGAGACTTTTCTCCCGACGATCTTCAGATTCGGCGGCTTCAGATTGCGGGCTAATTCGCTGGCCATATGGAGCAGATCGAAGTACGCCTCGCCGCGTCGATTCGGAGCCTTAAACTTCACGGCCGACGTCCGCGGAGACTTGATCTTCGACGGACTCGAGCCGCAGCCGAAGCGTCGCATCTACGATGGGCAAGATCTAGCTCGCGGTACAAAGGCCTTTGGTGGCCGCACATGAATCCGCTGCCATCAATCCGGGCCGACGCCTGATCAAGGATCTGTGGATAGACGCCGCCTAAGGGGCTTCAACTTCCACGACGATGGAGCCGAACATTGATCTTGTCCCCGCGAACTCGTGATTCCGAGGTGCCGACTCGGCCGGACTCAACCTCCCGCCTCTACCAATCTATTCGATTGCGCCGTTATGGAATTCACCGCCAACATCTTCCAACACTCGCCTTTGGCGACATCCTAAATTCGCTAAAGTATCTCTCGTTATCGGGAGAGTCCTCGCCGGACTATGGCCAGGATGGTTGGGGTACGGATGACTAAGAAATTCAGAGCCCACCCACCACCCACTTTGTAGCCACTCTGACGATCTAACCGACATGCTAGACTACGACCGACGACATCAACGCTATGGACGACGATGCCGAGATTTAACAAGAACCAGCGCCACAGGCACCGAAGACCACCTCATACATATATATGGTGGACACCCCAAAAGACGGGACGGCGAAGAAGCAATGGAGGCGACTTTTAAAGAAGCAGCCCAAACGCCGCCGCCGCACCGCCTAAATCCCGCCACAAAGAAGAATGGAGATTCCGCACAGAGATAATAATACCCCGTAGAGTGCTAAAGACAATCCCTCCAAAGACGACTCAACAGCAGAGGATGTAGAAGCAAGCCCTCACAAGAGGGCGGCGATAAAGAGGTGGAGGATCATAACTATATGCCTCCCTCCAAGACGGCAAGCCTCACGTGACGAATTCGTCGACCGAGGATCCTGGTAACAAGAGCTGCTTTCAAACGCAGGCTTATCGCCACAAAGAATAGCCTAAAGAAAAAGCAGCAACAGCTTCAAGCTGATCAGACTGCGGCCGATCGATGGACCGAGGTCCTCGCGTCAAGAGTATAAACTCGAACGCCTCCAAAAGTTACCTAAGACGCAAGCTGCTCCCGATTAGAGGAGGAAGCATACATACCCCAATCACCAACAAGACGATATGGTCGACCGACCACCCCGTGGTCGTGACAGAGAGGCATCCAGCCCCAGCCAAGACTGCATTCCAAGATCGCTCCAAAAGTACGGGCCAAGAGGGAACGCTACCGACTTATGAGACATATTGAGGACAAAGCAAGGCAATCCAGATCCATCTACGGATCACGTGGCGCCTACCACCCATGACGAATACCGCCACGCCGATACAATAACTCGCCGGGCCGAACACAAAGCATAACGCCTTCGAGCTGGTCGTGATATTGCTCAATACGAGGCGCCAGACACCCTCTATGCTTCACCGACGAAGTAATGGATCATCAAATCTCAAGGGTTTAAACCCAGAACATCGAATCCTACGATGGCACAACAGACTTCCGGTTTGGATCAAGATTATCTTCTCCACATCCATATGGCCCGCGCGACGCATCTCCATGCCATCAAGTATCTCCCACTGCTTAAAGGACCAGCTCGGCATTGGCTAAATAGCTTGCCCGCAGAGTCAATTGGTTGGAAGACTCGAAGCCGATTCTCGACAACTTCCTGTGGCACGAGTAGCGACCACCGACGCCGATGACCTGAGCCACATTATTCAGCAGCTGATGAATCGCCGCATAATTCTCGACACGGTTCTGACAAAGAAAACCAAATTGTCGACCGGCCGGATGTAGAGGCCTTGCAGCCTTCAAACATAACATCCGAGAAGAATGGCTAGCCCGCACTGGGACAGAAAAGCCAAATCTATGGCAGCCCTCACATCATTAATGACCCGCTTCAGGCGGAGAGGACAGGTGGCTAGACCGCACCAACAATCTCCATAAAATTCTGGCAGTCCGGATACTAAGGACAACAACGGCAGGTCACGTTGAAACAAAACAAACGCCGCATTAACGGCGATTTATAATGAGGATACGACAGCCAACGCCGGATTCCGAGGCTCTAAACCCGTCAACGGAAGAAGCCATTCAAAAGAACCACTCCGGTCCGCTAATTTGGACCGAATACTCACCGCTTATGCTGATATACATGGCACCGAAAAGCCGCTTAATCACACTATCAGAGATTGATGCTCAAGCAAAATGTAAGTTAATTGCCGAAAACAATGACAGTACAAATAAGCTGTCGGGTGTTCAAGCAAACATGTGTTAATCAAAACAATGACAAAGGCTAAACAATGATTTAATGCAGGAGGAGACCACCCACGAACAATAGAGGATGTATGGGTTTTCCCAAGCAAGCGGACGGTGAATATGATTTATGCAACCCATATACCCAAGAGGGGAGAGGAAGCTGCACTAAGCGGACGCTTATATGGAGTTACCACCTTAAGTCTGGTTCAATCCATGGTCCTCCTGTCTGATCACTTTCGATCAAGAGACCATCCGACCAACATACGCTTATGGAGGATTCGGCCGCATTGGTTTTAGACCCAATCGCTGGCGGATTTTCACCTCACGAGTCCCGATGGACCCATGTAGTAGCCTCGAACTCGCGTTTTATCGTAGATACTATGCCAAGATGGGCATAGACCCCTCAAGGATTAAAACCTACAAAGACAACCTTTAAGGGTGTCATACTGTGTAGGGAATCACCGATCGTACGCTCGGCCACACCGAAGTGGTCTTCGGATCCCCGGACAATTTCGGAGCGCAGGAGTTAATCTTCGATATAGTCCCATTTCGCAGCGCTATCACGCTTTGCTATCGGACGTAACTCTGCTTGCAAAATTCAACGTGGTGCCACATTATGCATACCTCAAGCTCAAGATGCCAGTCCTCGTGGAGTCATCACGGCCAATGGGAATACGGAACGCCCCTCCGAACGGAGGAACACATAGCTGCTCGCTGCGTATATTGCAGCAGCCTTTTCGTGCATTCTCGAGTTCGCCGTTAAACGGCCGGACACAGCAAAACGCTACCAAGCAATACTCAACCAAGACCACTTAGCGATCGAGCATCGCCAGAAAGTCATGCGGCTCTAACCCCGCCTCGACATGATGAAGAAGAACAACACTCCACAGCACATCATTACGCTTTGAGATACCATGGGCAGGGGGAGGGGCACGATCAGCAAGGGAACCCAGAGTGCGGCTCGATTCACACCAGGGCTCGTAGTGTGTCCCTTTTTATTATTCTCATTTATCCTTCCTTGTGTACACAGGACTCCTAATCTGAGGTCTCGGTCTGGCGTGAACTCCGCGAACTCATGATACAACAATAGGAAGAAAGAAGTCATGCATTTAACACTGTGTGGTCTCAATTACGAGCATTAAATTGAATTATATACACCAATTCCGTAGCTCATCCTCGAGGGGGGACATGTTTAATTAGTCCAAATCTTTGCTTATCAAGACTATTTGTATCAAGTCCATTCATAGCGCATCTTTTATAAATAAATAATGCAGCACTCAATCATTGCAATTACATTACCTTTTATATATATGTTCATTACATGACATCTTGCACCAGATATTTTGGTACGGCCTAATACACCAGGCTTATGTTCCCCAAATTATGGTGTGATAAAGTCCGAACACTTTCTAAGCGCGCAATTCAAACTTATAGCATTATATGAATCGCCTCGAATCATGTCTTGGGTCAATAGTTGGGTTTGCCCTGCCCCACGCTTTGGGTGCCTTACGCTCCGCCTCGGCCGGCTAAGGTGGCACCGGAGAACCATCCCGACAGCTCCTCGGTTGAGCCGGGCGAGCTTCAAAGGAGAAAGCTAAACTGACCGGCATGATAAGGAGAGAGACTGTCGCCTGTTCGAGAGGTTTTTTCGGTCCTTAAAGACTCCACGCCGCCCAGCTTAAGTTCCGCATAATGTCCGATGAAGGCGGATAGCGCCTTCGGATTCGCCTTCCTATACTGTGGCTTTACTAAATTTAAAATTATAGAATTCTATGGCTAAGGAGAGTGTTCAAGCATTATAAGTCCGGCCGCTTTGTTCGCTGTGTTGTTAGCGCCTCCCTCAGATGGACCCAAAATGGGAACAAGAGTGCTCAAGTTTATCCCTTAACACCCCAAAGCACTCGTGGGTTCGGGGTCAAGCCAACGACTTTGCCATCTCTCGATTATATAAACGGCAATGCACGTATGGTAATATTTTAAATTAAAACAAGCGTTGCTCAAGGCGCATATGAACGAAGTTTTCAGCGCATGTGATAATACATGGCAAGTTTACTCAAAGATTACATTTCGGGCACTCATCCGCAATATCGCGGGCACCTTCAGACAGCTTTTATAATACATTTCGGGCGCAAGCGACATCTTCGCCTTCGGTGAAGGTGGGTCCGTGAGAAGCTTCCCGCATCCAACCTGCCCCTAACGCACCTTTGTGTGGGCAAGGGCCCCACGAGCACTCTTCAATACAGCGTGAGCGCTTGATGACATCCACCCAGGCAGCACGCATCCACAAAGCCGCGACAAGGCCGGTGAAGCTCCCTGTGCATGGCCTGTCCAGCCATACCGGATTATAAGGCTCTTCATGGCCTCCTCACTACCTTAGGAGTTCGACTACCGCTTCAACTGGTCGCTTGGGGCACCGGATGGTCTGGCCTCAAAGATATCGAGACAAGTAAGACCTTTCTCGGCCGAGCTTCCCTCCTTGCCATGATAGAATGCGGCGGATCGCATTTACCACGCCAGAGATCTCGCAAACACCCCGGAGAGCTCTGGACGCGGTAAGTGTCGTAGTTTACATTAACATGCCCTCATGGCATGAAAAATGCCTTACCCGCCGCTATCTTCTTTACATCTTAAACTCCGGCGGGCCTTTACGGCCTCGGCCTTACGGACTTGAGACTTCGAGAGCCGAGGCAAGCTCTGGACTCGAGTCTTGAGTCACGCCCAAACTCTCATGCTTTTCCATGAGAGCCTCGAGTTCTTGCCAACATTCCGCCACCGCTTGCCTCGCTTCTCGCTTGCTCTGCTCCATGTGTCAAGATCGCTGCTTCAAATGCCGACACACTTTCCATCGTGGCTGCCACCTCGCTCGTGGCCCCCGCAATACCCATATTATCCTTGTTAATTTTATTGCAACCAAAATCCTTTTCCCGGAAGGTAACTATTCAAAGTGGTGTTACTTCACCTTCTTTGTCCTCGAGCTGTTTTGGCATGGCCGAAGTTTTGCTCTGACTGGCCGAGATCCTCCGGTCAAGACACCGACCTCCTCAGCCAAGCGGCAGAGGTCGATAGACAGCCTGCAAACCCATATTGACATATTTTAAGCAACCTCACAGATATCTCAGTTAGATCCTCAAGTCCGCTTTTCTTTCCTAACAATCGAACCGAGCATCGTGGGCCACACGCCCATGCTGCATTACATTACATAATTTTAACTTCTACCTCAAAGCTCGTTAGAAGGCTGTTGCAAGTTTCGTCAGCCCGCCTTGGCGAGGCTGAACTTTCAATCAACCGCACTCATGATGGTGCGGTGTTTTCCTCGATGGAAGCACTTTGCGTTTCCAATAAGTTATCCGGCGCCCGCTTGACGGGAGGTCACGGCGGATCAGCCTGCCTTTCCCATCATTCGAGGGGGCGCTCGTTGACTCGAACCATCGCGGGTTCCGGAGTATGTCCGCCGCAGTCCGGGAGGTTGTCTGATGGCGCCCGGAGCTTCCTCCCGATGGGTCCTCTTCGATCCCACTCGCGCCCTTCGCTGCTGGGGTAGAGGCAATCGGAAGTGAATACACATCCGATGGAATTAACCGACCCGCTTTGATGAAGCTGAGATCATCACCGGCCGGACTACTTTATGCACGCGCATTAGAAGGACATTACGCGCATGAAAAGAAATTGACATATCGTGAATCCGGACACTTACGATCTTGCCGTACACCCGCCCTTGAAGCCATTCATCCTCGCCAACGATGATGTCACGAACCGGTCCGGGAATAGTCCTCCCTCTTGACCTCCTTCGCCTTCTTTATCGGGGAAGCCTTCCTTCTTCTTCTCCTCCTCCAGGAGAGAGTCCTTCTCCTCCTCGCCTTCTCGGGAGGGAGTCCTCCTTTGCCGCCGGGACTGCTGACACGGAAGCTCTTTTCGAGTCCCCGTACAACCTTCGTGGTTCTTCTCCCGGGCACTACGCGCGGTGCCAAACCAGCAACCCCGCTAAACCAAGGCCCACCGGGTTTCTCCGCATGGGAGCCGGGCCGATGAGCTGCTTGGCCTTCTCCATCCATTCCTCCTGTAAAGGAAAAGAGAGATTGAAACCTCTAGAATCAGTGCGACATTACCACAAGTTTCCCAGAACGGGGTTGAATCACTTACCACACCGGATGCTGTCAAGAAGCGAACCAGGATCTTCCGTCATGATGCGGGGCTGGCGCTTTAGACACAGATCACCTCCGTGCGCCTTCACATGTCATGATCGAAGAGCCCGGCGAGCGCTCGGTATTCCTGGATTGAATTCCCATGATTTCAATGCCCGCTCTTGGCATGGGAGGATCCGCTGATGAGCATGACTTGGACCACGCCGACGAACGCCTCCCGAAGCTTATTGCTCATCAGCCTCGGATGCAGGCTCGAGTCCTCATCGCCTCTTCGGATTGTCTCTACCAGCAAGCCCTTTCTTCTTTGAGGTGAGCTGCGTGGGGACGCCAGATCTAATCTGTAAATACCACCATGTGGGTTTGCGCTGCTCGCGGATGTAGAACCAACCCTAATCATACCCCTTGATGGAGTCCACGGCGGTCCCTTCTTCACAAAGGACGTTGGGCAATTTGCCCAACATGGCGCCTCAAGATTCCGCTTATGCATGCCTCTCACAACCTTCTCGCTTGACGTTCAAGGTCTTGAGTTAAGTCGGGCGGGGCCGGATGCAGAGGAAGGCCTCGCATTACTCCACGGCGAATGCCGAGATGTTGAGGATGAAGTTCGCCACCAGATCGCGGAAATCTGTGCCGAGTAGTAACATGATCCCCTGAACGAATGGGTGGAGGGAAGTTAAAACAACGGAGTGAAGTGGGGGAAGGAAGACGACCTCCTCTGGAGCCTGTCCTAGAGATGCTGCCCTCGTCGTAGGCCGAGCGCGAATATCGCCGAAAGGTATCCGCGCTGCGCAGCTTTTGTGATGTGCTCTTCCAACAAAGGAGGTTAACTACTTCCCCCCGCCTCCCATATTCAGAGAAGGTCAAGCGAGATAAGCGAGTTTGGGCGCTGGAGCTTGAGGCGCGGAGATGGATAAGCAAAATAGGAAGAAGGCGAGGTGAGAAGGTAAATCCTTATCCTCATATATAGGCGATTAAAACTATGTGTCCCCCACCGGCTCGGTAAAACTCGCTTATCTCCCAAGCGCCACCATCAATGGCGCGTTGTTACCCACATCCGTATTGATGAGAATCCTGCATAAGGGGAACACGATCTTTGCTTCGATAAGACGCAGTTAAGCGAAACCGCTCGCTTAAATGTGCTGTCGAGGTATAAAGAAAAACGATTCAAATAGTTGGCTTGGTAGCGGTGGGTGATGTCACCGCGATAATACGTCAAGAGATTGACCTGGTGTACATTTTATTCTCTCTACGGTGGAATGTGGAATTTATTTTTGAGCCTGACACTATCCCGGTATTCATGATCTTCTCCGGATTATTCAAGGAGGAACTCGCCTTTGCAATGTCGTAACATTTATGCGCTACGGACTTATCGCCAGCCAAGCCTCGGTTCAGGGGCCACCGAGGGTGTCCGGATTAGGGGTGTCCGGAAAACCGCATTATCATCGCCTCACGGACTCCAAGAATACTCAAGATATAAGATTGAAGACTCATTCAAGGTCCTGATGGGACTTCTCTCTTGGCGTGGAAGGCAAGCTTGGCAATACGGATATGTAGATCTCTCATACCCTTGTAAACCACTTGTAATCCTAGCCTCCTCCTGTCTATATAAACTGAGGGCTTTAGTCCGTAAGACACAACGCAGATTTACAACAATCATACCATAGGCTAGCTTTTAGGGTTTAGCCTCCTTGATCTCTGGTAGATCCACTTGTACTACCCATATCATCAATATTAATCAAGCAGGATTTAGGGTTTTACCTCCATCGAGAGGGCCCAACTCGGGTAAAAACAACGTCAGGTCCTCGCCTTTCGTTACCATCCGCTTAGACGCATACTCAGACCCCTACCCGAGATCCGCCGGTTTTGACACCGACAAGGTGCTTCGGCCCTTACTAGGTGACCGCGAATAAACAATTACCCAGACTCGTTAAGTCGCCTATTGACTAGCGCGATGTCCGTGATCCGCAACGCCGAAGGCTGTCGCTTTAGCTTCAAGAACTCCATCCGCCCCATTGCCCTGACGATCCGCCACCGCATAGGAAAGGCGAACTTAAAACCTGCATTTTGATCTCTAAGACGCTATCGCCGACAACCACATGAAGTCTGGGGGCTACTATCTATAGGGCGACTTTATGTAAACTATCAAAAGGTGTGTCATTTTTACGCATCAAACCCCACTCAAAGAAACTCCCGACGGGACATGAATTACCAAGGACGCGCAATCCTTCCAATCACCATACTCATCAATGCATGGTGATCTTCTCGAGATAGACGCCTCTCAAGCAGATCCTTCAGCCCCCGGCCGAACTCTATTCGGCGCCAACTCTTCGCTCGTGGCTCGGGATACCCTCCGTGATGACACTTCAGGCTCGTCCGCCTCTATCCGACGGCGCAGCAGACGGAGGCGCCTCGCTCCACCATCTCCGACAAAGGTCCCTCAAGACGAGCTCATTTATGAAGGACGGAGATCCGAACTACAAGGTAAACACTTGAGTTATCTTTAGAAGCACAAATAGGGGTGTCCCTTATTATAAAACTCCTTTTTCTACTTACGGCTCCTGGAGGGCTGATTCTTTAGGGAGATCAGGCGCGGGCCTCCCTGACGCAGGACCCTCCGGTGAAGATTTTTTCCCCGCTTAGGGGCTTTGGCCCCGGTCCTCGAGGCGGTCCTCTTCCCTTGGAGGGAGGTATTCTCGATCCCCTTTTTCAAGAGCCTCCTTGATGAGGCGGTAGCTCCTCTATTTTCCCTTCGCCTTCCTCTCAAGGTGCAACCTCCAAAGATCCTCGACCAAGACGGATCCGCGCGTCTCCGGAGGGGGGCCGACACCGATCAGTTTTGCTTTGTGCTATCCACTCTGCTTAGAAGGAAATCGGTCAAAAGGCTAATCATAGAAAGGCAAACAAACGGTATGTCCGGACTCGAGCTACTTACTTGTGTATCCGGCGACAGCTTAGGCCAGGCCTCGGTCAATTCCTGACACGCTCTAGTGATCCAAGAATAATTTGTACATCTCCACGGGTGTCATACCCATGAAGTGTCAAGAACTCGTGGTCCTCCGGATTAAACTCCCACACCGAGTGGGCGGCGCTTGCATGGCAGGAGACGCCTAATCAGATGACTCGATTACCACAACCAGATCGATCTCTCGCTGGAGGTCTCGAACCGCCTCGCAAGAGGGGCACGCCCTTTGACGGCCCCGCTGAGCCCTTGGTCGACCACGACATCAACCGCCGTGGAGGTCCCGGAATAAGGGCGGCGGCTTCGCTACCCTTCGAGCGATAATATAGAACCACCTGCTGCCACAAGCCGAGCTCTCGAAGGAGCCTCGGCCACGGGCACCGCCCCCGCTATGGCCGCCGCCACACTCGCTGACGCCTCGATCATCTTCGCCCACATTGAAGGTCTCACCACAGCCAGTGCGGGGGTGACGCGAGGAAGGCTTGCAGACGACAATAAATGCGAAAATATGGAGGATGGACCCAGAGCCAAGTCGGAATTCCAACCCATAGTAAAACATGAGCCCTCTCACAAAAGGATCCATCGGGAAGCCTAAACCCGACGGAGGTGGGATACAAAACGACGATCGCCGGCTCGGGGGATGGCCTGCCTTCGCGGGCAACCTGTGCAAGTCTCGTAAGATGTACTTGGCCTCTTGCAGCTTTTAGCACGCCCTCCTCCGTGACGGAGGAGGGCATCCACCGCCCCAAGGTCGGAACCGACATTGTTGAAGGTACGAAGCGCTTGAATCTGGTGCTCGGTGTTGGAACTTGGAGCAAGGAGAAGATTCATTGAAGGTGAAGAAAAGAAATGAAGTTTGGTCCCATTATAAAGAGGGAGAATACCAAGAGCTGCCCCCTGGTGACTGTTGACTCGCCTCCGACAGAGAGGCGGGCAACGGCGCGTTGGGTTACCCATCGCCAGATTGATGAGAATCCCGAATAAGGGGAACACGATCTCGCTCGACAAGACGTGCTAAGGAGACCGCCGCTAAACGCACTATGGTGGTATAGTAAAAAACGATTCCAAGAAAGGCTTGGTAGTGGTGTGACGTCATGCCACAAAATACGCCCAGATCAAATTTGTGTACATATTATTTCTCTACGGTGGAATGTGGAATTTATTTTGCGAGCCGACACTATCCTCGTGTTCACAATCTTCTATGAATTATTCGAGGAGGAACCCGCCTTTGCAATGCCGAACAATATGTGCGCCGGACTCATCGTCATTGAAGCCTGGTTCGTACACGAGGAGTCTCGACTAGGGGTGGCTTGGACAGTGGACCATCATCGTCACCGGACTCCAAGACTATGAAGATACGAGATTGAAGGCTTCGGCCCCGGTCCGGATGGGACTTTCCTTGGCTGAAGGCAAGCTTGGCGATCCGGATATGTAGATCTCCTACCATTGTAACCGACTTTGTGTAACCCTAGCCCTCCCGGTGATCTATATAAACCGGAGGGTTTTAGTCCGTAGGACTAACAACCATTACAAAAATCATACCATAGGCTAGCTTCTAGGTTTAGCCTCCTTGATCTCGTGGTAGATCCACCTTGTACTACCCATATCATCAATATCAATCAAGCAGGAGTAGGGTTTTACCTCCATCGAGAGGGCCCGAACTGGTAAAACATCGGTCCCTTGTCTCCGTTACCATCCGCCTAGACACACAGCTCGGGACCCTTACCCGAGATCCCCGGTTTTGACACCCCAAATGCAAGTGGGCTATTGAGCTTGGGCCTCATGGTTTGAAGTATATTCCGTGCATCGCTATTAAGTCTCAGTGCCTTGGTGGACTTTATCAATGATTGATAGAGTTGCTAGCACCGAGGAGAAGCGATAACACATATATTGGACTATTCACTTTGACGGGTCCAGAAGTTAGAAGGCTCGGGGCTAGAGTTGTTTTAACTTCCCTCGAGGTGATAAATTTTTTATGTGTCCGCTTATGTTTCCTTGTACTAACAATGCAGCTGAGTACGAGGCCTTACTCCATGGTCTCCTGGATGGCCAAAGAGATGAACTTAAGCCGGTAAGGTGCTTGGGCGACTCAGATCTCGTGGCCCAACAGTGTCGCAAGTGGGACCCAAGGATCCCTTATGGCGGCTTATCATCATGAAGTAGATGTTGTGGCTCGCACTTCAAAGGTTATCAAGTGGAGCACATTGATCGAAGGAAGAATGAGGCGCCGATGCTTTGCCGGCCGATCTCAACATAAGCCGTGCCGCCTAACACCTTTCTCGATGTTTTGCATAATCCTTCCGCAAGGTACCTAAAAGGAAGAACTAGCAGCGCTGCACTCTGAGGCACACCGGTGGCGGCTCTTCACGCCATCCCGGATTGATGTTACCATATTTGGCCTATATGACCCGGGAGAGTTGCCCGAGGACGAGACTCTTGGCAAGACAAATCGCAAGCGTCCAAATCTATGACGATTGTTCATGGTGAGTTACATCACCGAAGTGTCACTAGGGCGCTTCAACGCTTGTGTGTCGCTCATGAGGGCCAAGAGATACTTCGTGAGATCCACAAAGGAGATTGTGGTCATCATGCCAGTCAAAATCCCTTGTACTAAAGCTCCGTCATGGTTTCTATTATCGACGGCTCATGCCGATGCGGAGGATCTAGTCAAGAAATGTGACGGATGTCAAAATTCTCACGACGAAGCTCATGTGCCGCTCAAGAGTTGAGGATGATTCCAATCACTTGGCCGCTTGCAGTCCGGGGCTTGACATGGTTGGACCTTTCAAGAGGTCTAAGGATAAAAAGACACACCTCCGTGGCAAGTGGATAAGTTTACTAGTGGGTTGAGGCAGAGCCACAAGAAGTGTGATGCAGCCATGGCGGTTCAGCTCATGAAAAGGTGATATTTCGCTTTGGTTTTCCACATAGCATTGTAACCGATAATGGCACTAATCTCTCCAAAGGTGCCATGGAAGAGTTCTATCAACGAGAACATATCCGGCTTGATGTTTCGGCTTTTGCTCATCCTCAATCCAATGGTCAAGGTAAAGAGCTAATCAAGAGATCTTGAAGGGTATCAAGCCCCGCCTTTGTCCCCTTACATCGGACTTCGAAGTTGTTGGGTGGAGGAGTTACCTTCAGACAGGAGCATCAACACCACGCCTAACAGTATGTACAGTGCTACACACCTTTCTTCATGGTGTATGGTGCAGGCAGTCCTACCAAGTGACATCCGCATGATTCACCTCAAGGTGGCGGCTTACGCTGAGGCCGACAACGAAGAAGCTCGCAAGATGCACTTGACTTGTTGGATGAGGAGCGAGACTTGGCAATAGCCCACTCGGCGATTTATCAACAAGACCGCACCGCTATCACACCGCCGGTTAGGAGCAGAACCTTTCAGAAGGCGACTTGGCATCCGCTCATCCAGATCACCGACATGCACAAGGTGAAGGACCCTTTGTGGTCAAGAAGAATCGCATAACGGATCATACTACCTCATCGATGTTCGAGAGCACAAGAGACTCACGAAGTCGGAGGAGAAGACCCACCGCCGGGAATATTGCTCATCTCCGGCCTTATTTATACTTGGAGCCACCGCTCTCAAGATGTATATATTTTGACAATGTGTATATATTATCTAAAGCAATAAAGCAGGACCTCCGTCTTTTACCTCAAAAGTTTATGTGTCTTCTTTATCGTGGTGGAGATAACCACCAGGGAGCGGATCACATCTGAATTCGCTTTCCTTTGGTCCGCCTTTATGATGCATCCGATTTAGCCATGGTCACTTAGCTTCCTGCTCAAACATAGGTCAGATTCAACCAAAAGAGAACATAGCTGTCGACACTTGGCTTGATCGGTATATTGCCAAACCCACTTGGGGGCTTCTTTGATCATATTTGAAACCAATACCAACCTTGGTCCACATGGATAGTATTTAATCATGCCATTAAACAACTCTATGGTCACTTGGGGCTTCCTGCTCAAACATAGGTCGATTCAAACCAAAGAGAACATAGCTGTCATACCTACTTGATCGCCAAAGCCAATGGGCTATATGATCGTATTCAATTCTTTAGCTAACCTTTTGACTCGGTTTATCGACATGTTGGGGAACGAGGTAATTTCAAAAAAATTCCCACGCACACGCAAGATCATGGTGATGTATAGCAACGAGAGGGGAGTGTTGTTCACGCACCCTCGGAGACCCAAGCGAAGCGTATCACAACGAGAGGAAGTAGTCAGACGATCTCTCGCGATCCGGACCGATCTCGCGCCACATTCCGCACGGAAGTTCTTGACACACGCATAGCTCGGATGACGCCTCCTGCCCTCCAATCCAGAGAGCTGTCGAGGGGAGAGTTTCACAAGACGACGGCGTGGTGACGATCTTGATGTTCTATCTCATGTCAGGCTTCACCTTTCTATTTACGATATGACCGAGGTAAAATATGGTGGAGGGGGCATCGCACACGGCTAAGGAACGATCCAGAGATCAACTTGTGTCTTCTAGGGTGCCCCCCGCCCTCAGATATAGGAAGGAGCAACGGGAGGAGCGGCTGCCCAAGGAGGAGGGCGTTGCCGAGGAGTCCCACTCCCACCGGAGTAGGACTTCTTTCCTAGTTGGAGAGATTGGGGGGGAGGAAGAGGGAAGCCGCCTCCTCAATTTGTCCGACTAGGGGAGGGGCGGCGTCCCCGGCCGGGCCCTTCCTCTTCTCCCTCGTGGCCCACTAAGTTCAATAACCCCCTGAGAGGTTCCTAAGAAGCTCCCAAGTTTCTAAGAAAACCCGATTTCACCTTAACTATTCCGGACCCCAATATAGGCTTCCAATATATCAATCTTTATGTCTCGATTGATTCGAGACTCGTCGCCATGTCCGTGATCATATCCGGACTCCTAACTTCTTCTGACATCAAAATATATAAACTAATAATATAAACCGCTATCTAAACCTTGCTGCACTGGACCTTTACGGTTCGAGAACAATCGTAGACATGACCGAGACACGCCCCCGTCAATAACCAATAATGGACCTGATGCCCATATTGGTCTTTACATATTCTACGTAAGATCTTTATCGGCCGTACCGCATATCAACATAATATGTTCCTTTGTCATCGGTAGTTGTTACTTCGCTCTCGAGATTCACTGCTTCTGATCCAATACCTAGTTCAATCTCGCTAGCACGGCAAGTCTCTTTACTGCTTCGCATTACATCATCTCACAAACTAACTCATTAGTTGTAATGCTTGCAAGGCTTAAGTGATGTGTATTACGAGAGGGCTCAGAGATACCTCTCCATAACTCAGAGTGACAAAACCCAATCTCGAAATACGCCAACCCAACATCTCGCCTTTTGAGACACTCGTAGTACTCCTTTATAATCACCCAAATATGCTAGGACGCTTGGTAGCACCTAAAGTGTTCCTCCGCAAACGGGAGTTGTATAATCTCATAGTTATAGGAACATGTATATGTCATGGATAAAAGCAGTAGCAAACATACTAAACGATCGTGTGCTAAGCTAATGGAATGGTCATGTCAATCAGATCATTCTACTAATGATGCACCTTGTTAATCAAATAACAACTCTTTGTTCATGGTTAGGAAACATAACCATCTTTGATTAACAAGCTAGTCTAGTAGAGGCATACTAGTGACATATTGTTTGTCTATGCATTCACACATGTATCATGTTTCCTGCTATCATAATTTAGCATGAATGATAAACATTTATCATGAAATAAGGAAATAAATAATAACTTTATTATTGCCTCTAGGGCATATTTCCTTCCATTCCCACTTTGCACTAGAGTCAATAATCTAGATTACATAGTAATGATTCTAACACCCATGGAGTCTTGGTGCTGATCATGTTTTGCCTCGTGGAAGAGGCTTAGTTAACAAGTTCCGCTACATTCTGATCCGTATGTATCTTGCAAATCTCTATGTCTCCCACCGACTAAACCCGGATGGAATTGAAGTTGCTTCGATGTGTTTATCCTCTTGTGAAATCTGGATTCCTTTGCTAAGGCAATTGCTCCAGATGATTGTCACGAAGATTTTCATTGACCCGATGCACTAGGTATGACACCTAGATCGGATATGAACTCCTTCATCCGCACTCTTCATTAGCGCTTCCGCTGCTATGTACGCCGCTTCACATGTAGATCCCGCCATTACGCTTTGTTTAGAATCGCACTAACCGACAGACTCCTCCGCTTAGTGTAAATACACGTATCCGGTCGACATTTAGAATCGCTCGATCGAAGTCAAAGCTTGCATCAACGTAACTGCCACGCATGAGCTCTTTGTCACCTCCATATACGAGAAACATATCCTTAGTCCTTTTCGTATTTCAGATGTTCTTGATCGCTGTCCAGTTGATCCACCTCGATTACTTGGTACCTCCTTGCTAAACTTATAGCAAGGCACACATCAGTCTCGTACACAAGATTGCATACATGATAGAGCCTATGGCTCAACCATAGGAACATCTTCATTTTCTCTTCTCTCGCAGTGGTTTCCGCATTGAGTCTTACTCAACTTCACACCTTGTAACATTGCAAGAACCCTTTCTTTGCTTGATCCATTTTGAACTTCTTCAAAATTTTGTCAAGGTATGTGCTTGCTAGAAAGTCCAATTAAGCCTGGCCTTGATCTATCTCTATAGATCTTAATGCCCAATATGTAAGTAGCTTCACCGAGGTCTTTCATTGAAAAACTCTTATTCAAGTATCCCTTTATTATCCAAATTCTATATCATTTCCGATCAGCAATATGTCATCTACATATAATATCAGAAATGCCATGTAGCTCCCACTCACTTTCTTGTAAATATACAAAGCTTCCAAAAGTCTCAGATGAACCCAAATGCTTTTGATCACACTATCAAAGCGCTTATTCCAACTCCGAGATGCTTGCACCAGCCATAAATGGATCATGGAGCTTGCACACTTTGTTAGCCCTTGGATCGATAAAACCTTCTAGTTGCATCATATACAACTCTTCTTCCGTAAATCCATTCAGAATGCAGCTTTACATCCATTTGCCAAATTTCATAATCATAAAATGCGGCAATTGCTAACATGATTCGGACAGATTTTAAGCATCGCTACGGTGAGAAGGTCTCATCGAAGTCAATCCCCTTGAACTTGTCGAAACCCTTGCAACAAGTCGAGCTTGTAGACAGTGAATATTACCGCCACACTCTTCTTCTTGAAGATCCACTTGTTTTCTATTTCTTGCCTACCCTGCAAGTCAACCAAAGTCCATACTTTGTTTTCATACATGGATCCCATCTCGCATTTCATGGCCTTAAGCCATTTTATTGATGGAACTGGCTCACCATCGCTTCTTCATAGTTCGTGAGGTTCATCATGATCTAGTAGCATGATTTTAACAGGATTACTGCACTACCGCGGATCTTACTCGTCAGATCTACGAGGTTCTCAGAGCAACTTGATCCAAGTTTCATGATCAACATCATCAACTCCTCACTATTTGTAGAGATGTCTCAAACCGTTTCTTCATGGCAAACCACTTTCAAGTAAGTGGAGAAGGTACAATTACCTCATCAAGTTCTACTTTTCTCCCACTCACTTCTTTCGAGAGAAACTCCTTCTAGAAAGGATCCATTCTTAGCAACGAATGTCTTGCCTTCGGACTCTGTGATAGAAGGTGTACCCAACTGTCTTTGGGTATCCTGTGAAGACACATTCTCCGATTTGGGTTCGAGCTATTAGGTTGAAGCTTTTTCACATAAGCATCGATCCCCAAACTTTAAGAACCACAACTTTGGTTTCTTTGCAAACCATAGTTCATAAGGTGTCGCCTCAACGGATTTTGACGGTGTTCTATTCAGGTGAATGCGGCCGCCTAGAGCATAACCCCAAAACGATAGCGGTAAATCGAAGAGACATCATAGATCGCACCATATCTAGTAAAGTACGACACGACGCTCGACACACCATTACGCAGGTGTTCCGGTGGCGAGTTGCTAAACTATTCCGCATTGTTTCAAATGTAGACCAAACTCGAACTCAAATATTCACCTCCACGATCGATCGTAGAAATTTAATTTTCTTGTTACGATGATTTTCAACTTCACTCAAATTCTTTGAACTTTTCAAATGTTTCAGACTTATGTTTCATTAAGTAGATATACCCATATCCGCTAAGTCATCTGTGAAGGTGAGGAAATAACGATATCCGCCACTAGCCTCAACATTCATTGGACCACATACATCTCAGATGTATGATTTCCAACAAATCTGTTCTCTCCATAGTACCGAGAACGGGTTTTAGTCATCTTGCCCATGAGGCACGATTCGCAAGTGCCAAGTGATTCATAATCAAGGACTCCAAAAGTCCATCAAGATGGAGTTTCTTCATGCGCTTTACACGATATGATCCTAAACGGCAAGGCTACAAATAAGTTGCACTATCATTATCAACTCTGATCTTTTGGTTTCAACATTATGAATATGTGTATCACTACTATCGAGATTCATCAAAATAGACCACTCTTCAAGGGTGCATGACCATAAAAGATATTACTCATATAAATAGAACAACCATTATTCTCTGATTTAATGAATAACCGCCTCGCATCAAACAAGATCCAGATATAATGTTCATGCTCAACGCAGCACCAAATAACAATTATTTAGGTCTAAAACTAATCCCAAGGTAGATGTAGAGGTAGCGGTCAATCCGATCACATCGACTTTTGGAACCATTTCCCACGCCGATCGCCACCTCGCCCTTGCCGTGTTCGCTAATCCAGTAGTCCCTGCTTCGAAGTTGCAAATATTAGCAATCGAACCAAGATCAAATACCATGCTACGAGCTCTAGTAAGGTACACATCAATAACATGTATATCACATATACCTTTGTTCACCTTGCCATCCTTCTTATCCGCCAAATACTTGGGGCAGTTCGCTCCAAAGGACTACCGCTTGTAGAGAAGCACTCGCCAGTTTAGGTCCGCACTTGGTTTTCTTCCCGACAAGCAACTTGCTTGCTGTTCTTCTTGAAGTTCCCTTCTTCTTCCCTTTGCCTTTTCTTCTTGAAACTAGTGGTCTTATCGACCATCAACACTTGATGCTCCTTCTGATTTCTACCTCCGCAGCTTTTTAGCATCATGTAAGAGCCTGTATAGTCTTTACTAACCCTTGCATATTATAGTTCATCACGAAGCCTTTGTAGCTTGGTGGCGTTGATTGAAGAATTGTCAATGACACAATCATCCGGAAGATTAACTCCCAGTTGAGTCAAGTGATTGTAATACCTGCACATTTTGAGTATGTGCTCACCGATGTAACTATTCTCCTCCATCTTGCAGCTATAGAACTTATTGGAGACTTCATATCTCTCAACCGCATTCTGTTGAATATCAACTTCAACTCTCGAACATCTCATATGCTCCATGAATCGCTCAAAACGCCGCTTGAAGTCCCGGTTCTAAGCACGAAGCATGGCACATCGAACTATAGAGTAGTCATCAGCTTTTGCTCGCCAGACGCTCATAACATCGTGTTGCTCTCGAAGAAGGTTCTGCACCTAGCGTGCATCCAGACGAACTCTTTCAGGCAAGCAATGAGGATAATCTCGTTATGGACCCAGATCCGTAATTGCTACCATCATCTTTCAACTTTGCTTTCAAGGAACGTTAAAATTCAACAACAACAAAGACGAGCCATCTATCTACAATCAAACATAGAAAGATATATGTACTAATTCAATGATAAATTTAAGTTCATTATCTTTTTGAAAAAGGAAAATTCAAAAAGGGAAATCCAATCTTTTACCCAAA